>OX465116.1:13170731-13446776 GCA_949987565.1 Luidia sarsii
TCTCTCCCTCTTTTCTCTCTCTCTCTCTCTCTCTCTCTCTCTCTCTCTCTCTCTCTCTCTCTCTCTCTCTCTCTCTCTCTCGCTCTCTCGCTCTCTCTCTCTCTCGCTCTCTCTCTCTCTCTATATCCCTCTTTTTCTCCCCCCCCCCAAAAAAAAAACCGGCCGGCATTTCTGTCGCCGAAAAGAAGCCAGGCTGGAGTCACGCTGGCCGTCCAGACGATTTTCGAAGGTGATTGTCAATTCATTCCAGAAAAGGTGACTAGCACCGTGTTTGATTCTACGATTGATCTTTTTTCTATTTGAGATGATAATAGAGTGATATACAACAATGTTGCAAACTGCTTACTGACTAAAAATACCAAAAAGCAAATCTTAAAATTTAGTGGGCCTGACGTTTCGATCCTAGCAGGACCTTTCTCAAAGGCAGAGTGTGCCTCTGCCTTTGAGAAAGGTCCTGCTAGGATCGAAACGTCAGGCCCACTAAATTTTTAGATGATAATAGCGAGAATTGGTTCAGACAGAAGTGATTGGTGAACTTACAGAGAAAGGCTCTTTCTTCCCGGGGTAACGAGTTAATACACGGAGAGCATGAGACCGGCGACCACGTGACTTCTCAGTGGGATGGCTCACGGCTTCCACGAGAATAGGCGAGATAGATTGGATGGTTGGAACTCCTTTTTTTCGAAAGGAGACAGCTGTACAGAGCGATGTCGCATAGTATTGTGCGATGAACGCACCAAAAACACCATAGAACTGTGCACAAGAAAAACCCACTATTAAGGCTGCAAAGCCAAAGGGGGTCGTATAATATCACATAAGGTTGTGTGCGGCGAGAGTGCGATCCATTGTACTTTCTTAAGGTACTGGCAATAGCGACTGAGTAAACTGCAGTAAACCTCGTGTGGGGGAGAGTAACGTGTGTTCTAACTGAGGGCAATGTGGATGGCTGGTCTTCACTGAAGGATCTTATTTGCTGAGTGGGTTTTGTAAATAGGCAACTGACCTTGGTCTATTCTTATTCTAGTTATGGGTAGTAGTGGTAGAAGCAGTGGTAGGAGCAGTAGTAGCAGTCGTTGCTGTTGTTTTCGTCGTTGTCGTCGTCATTGTCGTTGTCATTTTAGTTGTTGTTGTCATTGCCGTTGTTGTCTCCGATGTCGTTGTCAGTGTCGTTATTGTTGTGATTGCCATTGTTGTTGTTTGCTGCTACCGCTGTTGTTATTGTCGTTGTCGCTATCGCTGTCGTTGTCGTTGTCGATGCAGTCTTTGTTGTCTTCGTTGTCGTTGTCGTTGTCGCTGTCATTGTTATTTTCATTATCGTTGATGTTGTTTTTATTGTTGTTGTTGCTGCTGTTGTTGTTTGTTTATTTGTTGTTGTCGTTGTTGTCGTTGTTGTCGTTGTTGTCACATGTTGTTGTTCTTGTCGTTGTTGTTGTTGTCGTTGTTGTCAATGGTGTCGTTGTTGTCGTTGTTGTCGTTGTTGTCACATGTTGTTGTTGTCCATCAATACGAAGAATTTCCAAGCACAAAGATCATCTGGCACATTTGATTGGCAAAGTAGCCAGTATAACAAAACGGCCTTGATTTCATTTGTTTACACAAACATTGGGATGGATGTAGGCAACACACAGCAATCATTCTTCTACGCAAGTCACCGGGGACGCATTTGTGGGGCGCCTCACAGATATTCTTAATTCAGTAAAATGGATACATACCATACACAAAACAATGTGGAGCAGTATTAAAGAAAAGAAAGTATAGAAAGATCCACTAACACAAGTACAGAAGACCGGTGCAGGCACGGGGCTAGAGGTTACACATAATTTCAAAGGAAAATACGAAATTAAGGCAAACACTACCATCTCAAACTAGGAAAACTAGGTTCACTCTTGGAATGCATGTAGTTTCAAGGAAATAGGAAGTTAGCTTCATAAAAAAAAGCCTTCGGCGTGAGCATCGAGGCTACGCGAAGGGTTAAAAAGGGATTTTTTTTGGTCTCAACGGCAACGTGACATTTTCCATCGCATTTTCAGGGTTTCGATGTTCACAGTGCTTCAGCTCCGTTCTTCCTCTATTCTTGAGACCCCCTCTATCCTCAGTCCACATTTCTCGGCCGCGTAATGCTTCCCTCTCCATTCCCACACGCTCCATCCCCACACTCTTCATCTTCGAGATGATGTCGGCCTTTGTCGTAATAAAGGTGTGGACAAGAACTGCTCTGAAACTGAACTCCCATGCCAATACAACAAAGGATTGAGTGGGTGTGGTACCATGCACTGGAGAGGGCCCCTTAAATAGAAATTAACATAACATATAGATTCAGCAACTAGGGGGAGGAGAAATTCCATTGCACTCCATTGTGACATCCTTCCAACTTGTCCTTTCCTCCACATGATGTTATGTCAATTCGATGGAGAATTGAATATGGTTTCTGAAGGCATTGCATGACTGGACCAATTCCGTCTCCTTCGCTTTTCTTCATGACTTGCTCATTCAAATTTAAGTCCACATTTGCCACTAAAGACTTGTCATTAAATCCTCCGATTCTTGTCAGTAAATCCATAGTCCATTTGGACAGTAAGTCTATACTCGCCAGTAAATCCTTTTCAGGCTACATGCATTTGTCATTATTTATATACAATTCCGAACTAAATGCGCTGTTCAAACAATGGCCTAGCTACGTGTCTCACTGAATACAACTTGTATAAACTAATAAGCGTTCATGAAATATATTGGATTACACGAAGCAATAAACAAGAAATAAAACGCAGCCCACCACCACAAATGGGTTTCATTTATTGTGCCTTTATTGCCTGAACTATACGGCATAAGCAAAGCGCAGGCTTTCATAATGGGGCCGGCTAGTACTGAGAGATCAGGGCCAGTAGGGTCACGTGGCAGATGAGCAGCATGCCGTAGGTGAGCGCGCCTCCTTGGCGGGAACCAGCGACATTCTCGAGTGCGTCCTGGGTGGGCGCGGTTTTCCGGTCGTCGTCCTCCGGGTACCAGTCGCCGCCACAGCGCGGTAGATCCTTGGGTATGGGAGGCAGGTCGTCATCGGTTCCCACGTGGATCACCATGGACATGCCCGCCTGCCAAAATGCGTGAAAAATCAAGTGAAACTATGGTTTTTAGTTTCTCCTCGTTGATCCATGCAGTGTGCCCTTCCCTTCCTTTCCCTTCCCTTCCCTTTGTCTTGAATTGCCTTCAAGACAATTGCCTTGCTTACTTGACTCGCCTTGCCATACCTTGCCTTGCCTTGCCTTGCCTTGCCTTGCCTTGGCTTGCCTTGGCTTGCCTTGCCTTGCCTTGCCTTGCCTTGCCTTGCATTGCCTTGCCTTGCCTTGCCTTGCCTTGCCTTGCCATGCCATGCCTTGCCTTGCCTTGCCTTGCCTTGCCTTGCCTTGGCTTGCCTTGCCCTACCCTGCCCTGCCTTGCCTTGCCTTACCTTGCCTTGCCTTGCCTTGCCTTGCCTTGCCTTGCCTTGCCTTGCCTTGCCTTGCCTTGCCTTGCCTTGCCTTGCCTTGCCTTGCCTTGCCTTGCCTTGCCTTGCCTTCTCTTCCCCTGCCTTGCCTGCCCTTCTCATCCCTTCCCTTATCTCTCCTACGCCAGAGGCCTATTATTTGCGGTTTGTACGTGTTTGAGTCGTGGAGACCCTACTTCTCATGCCGGTGACGGATGCCCAATGTATCCTACTCACCGCTAGATGGACTTCCACGTGGCAGTGGAACAGCCACCAGCCCGGGTTGTCGGCAACGAAGCGGAGCACGACGTAGCCCCCGTCTGGCACGGCCACGGTGTCCTTCAGGGGCGCTTCTTTGATCCTCCGAACGATCTGACCTGGAAGGGCCGTGGCAGGGGAAAGATGAACCACTGGTCAGGGAAGAGTGAACAAGCTGAGCATTCTCAGCTTAAGCTTGTATAGTCCGTTCACTGTATATGAAGTGCTGCAGCAAAATTATGCATAACGCTAGCCTGGCCTGTTTACAGTTTGTTCGTGGGACGCCATTCTTGACTGACAGCCGATTGCGACTCCTGTTAGGCCCAGATGTGGCTGGAATGGAGGAGGAGGGCATAGTATCAAAGCATTGAATGAGGCCGAGGTCGAGCTCAACTTGGAGGGAACGGACTTTACACCAAGTGGCTGGATTGGAAAGCGGTTAGTCCTCCGGGCTGACTATCAGGAAAGTGAAGACCAAAGTAGCACCATGTCTTTAAGAGATTAAAAGAGAGAGGTTATGATTTATTCGAAGGACTAATGAGCGCATTCTCAAGTGGACGCTGATGAGAACCTAGGGTCCTACAGCTGCGGACAGGATCCCGTTCCTACCCTGGGCGGGAGAGGCCGCTATTATACCTGCTCGGTCAAGCCTCATCACCTCCGCCAGCGTGGTGGTCGGGCCCAGCTTGCCACGGGCCAACACGTGGAAGTAGAAGCCGTGCATGTGCATGGGGTGGGCGTTCAGGAACTGGCCCTCGTCCACGAAGACGATCTCCACCACCTGGTAGAGGGGGGAGGGAGAGAAAGAGCGACGAAGTAAAAACTGACCCCAGTGAGGCTAACCCCGATCTCCGAACACCTCAGCTCCCCTCTATCCACGACAATCCCCCCACCACGGACACCTGTCCAACCGCACCCCGAGAAGATTCGCAGTGGACTCGGCGGACAATTTTGGTTCATGGGTTGGAAAGAGGGTGAAAGACTCTACAAATAGCGGGGGGAGATTCGACTAGCATCTTTGCGGTCTACCCCGGTCAGTCCCGGTTAGTTCAGACGTCATTAAAGTACCCAGCCTTGAAGCAGGGTTACTCGAGGGTAACCCAGGTGTACCCCGGGGAGGAAGCTCATTCGAATGCAGATGCTGATGTGAATAGATCGTGGAGTGGTAAGATGGCCGCCCTTTCCGCCCTACCTGGCCGAGTGTCACCTCCAGGACCTGGGTGCACTCGCAGAACTCCGCCCTGCAGTGGTTCCGCATGTTGTGGTATATAGGCCGCTACGCACTGTCTGTACAGCGCGGTGCGTGGTAGGATAAGGCCCATATACTACAATCTACCAGTGTGTGGTTTTGTGGTAATGTGTGGTATATGAGCCTGCACCCCTGAGAGCACTGTGGTAAATTGTGGTATACAGTACGTGTCCTGCCTGGAAGCAAGGTCACCCGAGGGTAACCCAGGTCTACCCAGGGGCCGGGATCATTAGAATGGAGGTGGTGGTGTATATATATATTGTGGAGTGGTAAGATGGCCGCCCTTTCCGCCCTACCTGGCCGAGCGTCACCTCCAGGACCTGGGTGCACTCGCAGAACTCCGCCCTGCAGTGGTCCCGCATGGCCTCGGCCTGCCGGAAGGTGCAGGTCTCGAACTCGGAGATCTCGCGAGACTGCGTGAGAAGCGGGCTGGTGGGCGGCCTGAAGGTGACGTAGTTCATCTGCGGGGTGGGTACACCCACGAAGCGCTTGGCGTTGCCCTCGGCGACGAAGGCGGGGTTGTTGATCGGGTGGTGGAAGTTGTCGTTGCTGACGTTGTTGAAGTTGAGACTGATGTAATGCACAACATCGGCTGGTCCAACCTGTGGTGCGCCCTCTATTGAACCAAAAGGAATGCAACCAGTGGCCGAACGTTCAAGATACCGACCATACAAATGTATGCCGTTTCAAAAGTCGCAAATCCACTGCATCGCCGAAGGCTTATTCAATGTTAATGCTCGTGATATTGCATGTACTTGGTCAGTGTGATTTTATGGTTTTACTGTTGCTATGCTACCCCCGTATATTGTCAACACGTTGGATATGATGCATGGCTTTTGGAATCAGGGAAGAACGCACGCTTTACCCCTGACTCTAGCTTATTGGCTAGGGCTTGAAGTCTTACAGATCTTCAGTGATAGACAATGGCCACCAGAAAGCAGATTTCGTAGACTTTCGTAAACGTTGAAGACGTAGCGCCCCAAAGGGCCAAAGGATGCTTGTAGCGCCCTCACTTGGTCCTATAAAAACCCACCTGACGCCCTCTACCGTCCACTTACCGACTGCAGACATGTGGTGAGTGTTGATAACAGTGGGGGAGAGCGTCATCTCGAAGGGATTGAGACGGATCTCTTCCCCTTGAATCGGTGGCTCCTCCTCGGGTGGTTCGGGGTCGTCCTCGGCGCCGTCGTAAATCACGAGGGCTTTCTCCTGCAGATTATTGCAGACGTTCCGACCGGTGACTCGCAGCCAGTACTTGCCAACGGGTGCGTCAGCATTCAGGATGAGGTCGTAGCGCTCCCCGCTGGCCAGACTGACTGAGCTGACCTCCAGAGGTTGAATGGGAGATCCATCACTAGCGATGACCGACAGCCTGTGACTATCGACGGAGACCTCCAGCATACACTCCATTACAATGTTGCTGATTGAGCGGAGTCGATATCGCTTTCCCTTCTGCACGTGCATAATGAATCGTGGGGTGTGCACGGTGGCGTTGGTAGACGGGTCCACGAAATCCCTGTAGCGCCCTCTACCGTTGACCAGAATGGCTGGTGGGAAAAGGGCAAGGTGATGGAAAAAGACGGTAGCGTGTCTTTCGATGAACAACTCGTGAAGCCAGTCCTGCACCATGATGGTGTGCTTGGGCAGGTCAAAGTCGTATAGGCCGCTGTGCACGTCGTCAGGAGCCGGTTGCCGGATGACGAGGGGTCCCATAGCGCCATCTACCCGCGGGATTCCGTGGGCGTGCCAGAAGAACGTCCCGGCCATGTCGGCTTGAAACCTGTAGGTGAAGCTTGACCGGTAAGGGATCGGACACTGAGTGACCAGAGGCACTCCGTCCATGTGGGGGGTGCCGCGCTGGTGCACGCCGTGCCAGTGGATCGCTATGCCTTCACCGTCCAGCAAGTTGTTGCGGACTTTCACCTCGATGGTGTCGAACTGACAAACCTGCAAAGATGAGACGGCGGTTGAGCGTTAAAGCAGCATGGCGCCATCACCCGAACAAAAAAATGGACATCGCTTTAGGACGGCCCCCAAACATCATGGAAAACTGAGGCATGGGATCAAATCTGGGTCTTGTCAAAGTCATCTTCGATTCATCCATATGTCTGAGTAAAACTCTTCATGAATAATGTGCCATGTATGTAGTGATGTTACCCTGCATCTCATGCACATTTGAGGCTTATTTTCTTCATTTTGCCTTAATCTTTCTTTCTTATTTGTATAGTCATGTGGGCTAGACATTCACCAAGCCGTCTGTATTCATGAAATGGGGTTTCCAGCAATACAGTTTTCATCTTTCAATCACAACATATCGTTTTGATCTTTCAATCGATTGATTGTTTTTTGTAATCGTAATACCAATCGAACAAATAAAAAAAAAACTGACAAAACATTTTGAAATGAAAATGCCAAAGACAATTTGACCGGAGCGGGACTTGAACCCGATAACTCTGATTTATGGTACCAGCGCCGTTACCACCCGAGCTATCCAGTCCATACATGACGGCCTTCCCGAGTAATCAACTCTCTTTTCCGGGGTGGGGCGCAAGTTAAAACCGGTCTTTATTTTTTATTGATGTTAAATATTGAAACATCATAATTATCATGATCAATGAGGCTATTCTGTTGGTCGGGGCTGTTGAGTTTGAAAGGCTCACTCCCTTCAACTGGAGTGAAACTTACCATAGAGTTGTCATAATAATGTCCACTTTTAAAGATAAAGTAACATGAATGAGTGAAAAATTATCAGATGGAGTTGCATAAAGTTATTACTAGAAATAGATTCAAACAAAAAGTTTAAATCAATGTTTTATTTAGCTGTAAAATGATATTTCATCAACTTTATCATTCACGCAGGTAGTAATCTTTCACTCCAGGGAGTAACATGAAACAGCCAAACTGACCAATCAGGTGCCGGAATGATATTCTGTGACGTCGGCACCGAACAAGTGAATGGGTCTTCCCGAAAATGAGACCGACCGCACCATCTAAGGGTTGGATAGCTCAGATGGGAGAGCACCGTGGTAAGTGGGTCCAGAGGTCTCGGGTTCAGTTATCGATCCAGTCAATGTTTTCTTTGCTAATTTTTCATGATGACTTAAAGTGATATACAAAAAATGTTGCAAACTGCTTGTTTACTAGAATTGCCAAAATGCAAATCTCAAAAATTAGTGGTTACCTCACTCTACCTTTGATAAAAGGTCCTGCTAGGATCGAAACGTCAGGCCCACTAAATTTTGGAATTTTTCATGATGTTAATATAATGAAAGCCCATTATTATAATCAATGAGTCTTTTGATCATCCCGAAAATGAGACCGACGCATCTTTTGGGGTTTAATGGCTTACGTGGAGCGCCGGTCCCGGGAACTGCCTGTTGACCACAGCCACGGACCTCAAGACGCCATTGGTGGGAATGCAGTGCGGCCTGTAGCAGTCGGTGACGTTGTACGGGCAGTCGCGGCACGCTGTGGACATGGTGTGGTACCATTCCAAGGTGAACTCATAGCGGCAGACCATGGGCCGAGGCGGCCACGTGCAGCTACGAAGACACTTGTGGTCCTCGATGACGTCAAGGAAAGCACCTGGCAACGGAGAACAAAAGTTCACTTGGATTTGCGGGAAATCGAATGAAGAGAAGGAAAACTGACATTTTGTCTGCCAGGATATTACAATTTCGGTGCTTAGTTGTGACTGTGTACGCGACACGTTTGGGTATTTTGAAAACGAAAATACCGCGCAAAACCAACAAAGGAGTTACACTTTGGCCATACAGCTATTGATGTCAATCCTTTGTTGATGCCCAAAACCAACACTAGGGGTGTTGGAGGCGAAGCAAACCGCTGAGGCAGAGGCTATAACGTACTTTCAGGAAAAAATGAAATGTGACCCGACACAGCGATATGAGGAATATCCCACCTAAACACTTTTCGAGTAAACAACGCCTAAAGTCAAAGTATCTTCTCTATTCGATTGAAAAACAATTTTCTTTTCTTTTTGTATTTTCGGAAAGTTACTGTATTGGAGGAAACTTTGATATAATTTGAAAGATAATGGTATACTCTTTCACATTATTAGAAAATCTTAAAATCTCAAAAGTGGGGGGGGGGGGTATTCCTCATTATCATGTGCCGGGTCACAAATGAGCATTCTGTGGGGTCGTGGGCGAGTTTGTAAGGGAAATATGTCAGGTATCCCACGGCAGTTGCCGATACAGAAAATAATGGTTGAAGCTATTTCTTTTAGTTATTTCAGTGTGCGTTTGTATGCCAAAGGACTGGGTCAAACGGAGTAGCTTGAATAATTGTTTTGGTGATAAATTATCTTCCGGGAAATATTTATGAGCGTAAAGTTCAGCCGTGGATTCGCGTAAAAGCACCAGCTGGCCAATAGTTTCTAACTTGGGGAGGGCCATTACCTTGAACGGGCCGAGTGTGCAACACGAAAAGGAGACTAGCGCAGGCCAGCAGCAACGTAGGCCCGGCCCAAGGCGTGTGCATCCCGCACGTGGACATCCCGTTGGTAGACGTCTCTCAAGCAGTATCTACAATAGTAACTTTTGAAACAAGGGTTGTTGGTGTTAGTTTTTACCAAAATAATTGACTAACAAAAATGCTTTAGAAATGAGTTAGAGCGACTTGCATGCTTGCTGGCAATGGCGGGTTTGAATTATCTCACTGATTTAATCGTCAGGATTAAAATGAACGAGGGCTATAAATCAATTGTTAAACATTTAGGTTATTGGGGAATAATTTATATCTTTTTACTCGATAAATATTAGTAATCGTTTTCTAGACGGTCAATGGGCCTATCGGATTTGCTTGCCTTATAGCTAAAAAGAAGATATGTTAATGGAAGATTTTGTTTTATTAAAATACAACAACATCCAGATTCACAAAATACAGTTGGATGAGATTTGCATGCTTGAAGTACCAAGAAGAGGGTTTGCAGTGACACCATGTCTCACATCTCTTTTGAGACCGAGCAAGGCTCCACGGTAACTCAACGTTTCGGGCAGTGTGCGCTCAGCCCGTCGTCAGGATGTTTGTCGCCGCAAACCTGTCGATCGGGGCACCTATTAAACCTATCAGCCTGTTCCGCTTCGCTAAACACGGCAGCTATTCACATTATTCGCAGCGTCACAGCTCAGAGTTGGACAAAAACAAGATCTACCGCGGACTATTTCCCAAAAATGTCAGATCGTGGAAAACAGCTTTTTTTTCAGCTCATCTTCTGGATACGATGCTTGGCATGTTCTTTTCAAGGACGCTTTCCAATACAGCATCCCACTCCTGTATTTCGACTACGGCACCTACAGTCATGTGGGACTCCCTAGGGCCTGGAAGGGTCTCTGCAATAAATAGCACAGCTCATTTTCTGCTTTCATCTAGGGATCAGAAGTGTACAAACATATTGGCAAGCTTATTTTTCTTAGCGGAGTCAGAAATTGATCACCTTTTTGACCTTTGAAAATATCTTTATAAAAGTGAGAGCGCTATCGTAAGGTCGCGTCTGGAAACCACAGTTTAAAAAAAAACATAAGAAAAACATTAGGCTAACTTTCAAACTGCAAATTAATCCCTCTTTGTCAGGTATGATGAAAAACTCCTTCACTAAAATAATGATCATAAGCTTAGGCTACATCTTGGTATCAGATCAACAGGTTTAGGGATAGGTCTGTAGAAAAAACCCAGAAATTTTCAGAAACTTTTGTACACAACCAATTGAGTTTCTGTTGCACGGTCCTGTGATTACATCACAAATTTGCTCATGAATATTGACATTCTCATTAGCGTACAAACTTGCGAAAAACACCCCCAGAATGAGTGTTTAAAGGAGTCTTATTGTTAGGAATATTGCAAAACAGTTCTGTAGCATGTATTTAAGTAATGAAATGAGTGCTGCACAGACCCTTAAAACTTCCCCCCTTGTTGCCTGTAGACGTGATTCAGACGTGGATTGTGAATTCTCCCAAAAACTAAATTGACTGATTTTGTGTTTTGCTTGAAGACTCTCTCAGTGCTGATCAAATCCTCCCCCAGCTCTGACCCATACAAGCTGAGTCCCACTTTAAAGGCCCAATACAACATAGTTAGGGGTCAAAAGATTGCCACAGTTTGTGTTTTAAACCAAATTCCAAAAAAAGCAATACTGCGATTGTTTTAGCTCAATTGGTAATCCGAGAAAGTAGACAAATGCAGAAGAAAAAAAACGTCACACGGTCAATAATTACGGTCATACGGTCGATATCTGTTTGACAAAATTGAAGAAAGGAGAATCGACTGATTTTCGCATCACGTCAAACCTCCCTAACTTTTTCACCTGAAAATTACTCTGCATGTACCTGCATGTCATTGGATTACGTTCTCTGAAACAGTTTGTGTTTGTCCACAAACACGTTTTCTAGTTTAATACCTCTGCTCATTTTGTTAAGTAATGTTCTTTTCAAAATGGAGAGGCGGATTTGTAAAAGAAAAAAAAAACTAATATCTCAGTAACTTACGGAATAGTTCGAAGGTACGTTTACCTTCGCCTGGTAGATTGAGCAGCTTTCGTCTGTCTCGACCGCCTGCCGACCAGTTGACTGGCAATGGCTGACTGGGCCGGTCACAAGCCACCGCTGCACATAATAATGAATACGACTGGGTCGCTTTTTTTGGGAGAGAACCCGATCATGCGTGACGCGGACCTCGTGCAAGCTCTGGAACTTTTGTGAATGTCACGTCGGTCTCTCTCACAACAAAAACACACTCACACAGGCACCCTCCCACACACACACAGTACGCCTCAACTCCCCCTCGACCTCTGCGTCACATGGAGTTTTTCTTATGTGTCGCATTTATTTCTTCTTAAAAAATAGGTTTTGAAAGGCAGTGTATACTGTCAGCAGTGCACCGCACGAAACTGTGCTGGAAACACACACACATACACGCGATACATGTACAGTATACCCAATTATATATAGCCTGCTGCCTCCGTCATATGGGACAGCCACTACGCTCTCCCTGGAGTGTTTTCGAAATTTATCTTTGACATATGTTGAGGTAACGTGAATCTGGGTTGACCTGTGTGCCACATCAAGAGAGAGCTATTCGAGAGAGGGGTGGATAGAGAGAGCTGTATAGGAAATGGGTGAATAGAGAGGTGGAGGGAGAGGGAGAAAGAGAGAGAGAGAGGAGAGAGGTGGAGCCGAGAGAGTTTGAGGAGAGAGTGAGAGCGGGGAGAGAGAGAGGTGGAGAAAGAGGTGGAGAGACGTCGAGAAAGAGAGGAGATCTGTGGAGAGATGGATATTTTTATATCTTTTCAACAATTGTTTTATTCTTTTTTTATCTTTTCAACTATTTTTTTATTCTTTTTTTTATCTTTTCAACTATCTCAAATTCTTCTTCAGACTCACTCTATCCCTCTCTCTCTCTCTTCCCCCTCCCTCTCTACCGATCTCTTACTCTTTCCCTCTCTCCCTTCCCTTCCCCTCTATCTCTCTCTCCCTCCCCTGCCCTCTCCCTCATCTCCCCTTTATCTATCAACCTCTCTCTTCTCTCTCTCTCTCTCACTCTCTCTCTCTCTCTCTCTCTCTCTCTCCCTCTTTCGCGTGTCAAAGGACAGATCATTGGGTTTTTTTGTGTCGGGGAGGGCGCCCCACGGTCACAGTTCTTTCCGAACGTGCACAAGCTCCGCATCACAAGACCGGGTTTCCCAAATTAAAACGATCCAGTCGTTCTGATTATGTGCAGAATTGAATTATGACCTGCCCAGACAGCCATTGCGAGTGAACAGGTCGGCGGGCCGTTTGAGACGAGAGCGGTTCAACAGTGCCGGCGAAAGGGGCTCCTTCGAAGTCTTCTGTAAGTTTACTGACAGTATTAGGTCTCTTGTCAAAAAGATCATCGGTTGAGTGCCGGTTGAAATCATCCGACCGTGGAAATTTCCCCCGGTAGAAAGCCGATTGTACTGGATTCTGGGGTGAAAAATACACGATGGCTATCCGGTTGAAACGTCATCGGACGGGTCAAATCATCTGATACCCAACCGATGATCTTTTTGACAAGAGGCTTTAGTTGGGTTTGGGTTTACGCTTCCGATTCTTCACTTTGAAAAAAGAACTTTAACCGACAGCCGAGGTAACCGTTGAGAACAAGTCCAAGAGGAATGCCTCCAGGCGACTGGCGTGCAGAGTACACACTGCCATGAACGTCGAGTTACCTGCTCTTCTCAGAGCCACACTACATCTCACAAGAGATGCGTCAAATTTTGTCACCGCAAACCTTCCACGTGTTACTTCAACCATGCAAACCTTTGAATATATTCTCTGTATCTGTTTGTGAGTCGTCTGGTGTATTCTCACGAAGCCGTGATTAATTTCTCCATTTTGATAATTAACATACTTAGGCCTATCGCATTAATATCTCTACTTTTAGGCAAGCAAATCGGATATTGACCGTCCAGAAAACGAGTATTAATATTCACCAAGTAAAATAATATCAAGCAATCAATACTTTATTTCCACCTAATCAATCAAACGCCATCGAAATACACAAATGAATCAATTTCACAGGGTGAATTAAGGGGTGGACGTTTCCAAAAAGAAGAGCTCGTCGAGTGGAGACCCCCATGACTTCTGATGGTAAACGATTTAAGCTGAATAATTATGATAATTATATACGACACACCAGTTAATTAAGTTACAAAAACCAACCAAGACTACTAAGGACAAAAAAACTAGGAGAACACTGGATAGCTAGTAACATAATGTTCGTGCAGAACAACAACCGACATTGAGGATTCCAATATTATAGCAAAAAGAGAAGAGAAGAAAGACTCGAATTTAATTAATTAAAATTAGATCATTTAAGTGCTTTCCTAGTAAAAATACGCTTCAATTTTTGTTTGCTTAAAGTAAATGGCCACTGTTAATACCTTTAACATAATTATGTAACAATTTATTAGTTGCAATTAGTTACAATTAGTTTTTCTTCATCATGAAGAAAAATTTGAACACAGAATGTGATAGGATAGAAGCGTTGACAGAATGGAAAATAATGAGTGATTAAACAAAACTGACCTGAGAGACAATCCTATACCCTTTCTTCCCTTCTCTGCAAGGCACTCGACGAATTCTAGTATATTTATGATATATTTCCCCAATAAACTAAATATGGAATGACTAATCTGTATCCTTCCTTCATTTTCATTCAGGGGAATAAATTACTGAAATAAATCCAACCCATCGGTGCCAGCAAGCATGTAAATCGTTGTAAGAACAAACAAACTGTTATCTTAAATACAATGTCTAGATACTGCTTGAGATACGCCTACCAACGGGATGAATACTGATGGGATGTACGCGTCTTGGGCCGGACCTACGCTGCCACTGGCCTGCGCTAGTCTCCTTCTCGTGTTGCACACTCTGTCCGTTCAAGGTAACGGCCCTCCCCCGAGATTCGATTCGCCAGCCGGTGCATTATGCAAATGTTGAGCAGGGTACAGAAGTAATTCTAATGATTTTTTCCCCCGAAGATAATTTTATGGCCGAATTATTCAAGCTACACCACTCGACCCAGTCCTGTTCTAGGATATTTCTCAACTGAGACAGAATAAACGGGTAGCCTTTTCTATGCCTTTGCGAAAGGTCCTTCTGGGATCGGATCGTCAGTCTCACTCAATTTTGAGATTTGTTTTTGGGGGTAATTTTAGTTAATAAGCAATTTGCACCACACTTACTCTATCAAATTTGAGTCTTATCAATGCCATGAAAATTAGCTGTAATAGTAAACAAGCTGCATAAGAACACTAACAAAAAATTTGCTTAAACTGTGAATATTTAGTTTGATTTTATAATTTGTGACCCGGCACAACGACATGAGGAATATCCCACCGAAACACTTTTTGAGTAAACAACGCCTGAAGTTATAGTATCTCCACAATTCGATTGCAAATCAATTTGATTTTGTATTTTCTGATATTTTAAGTATTAGAGGATATTATATTTTGATATCATTTGAAAGCTAATGGTATACTCTTTCACATCATTAGAACATCTCAAAATCTCAAAAGTGGGGTTATTCCTCATTATGCTGTGCCAGGTCACATTTTTGTATATTACTCTAAGTCGTTTTCCAAATTGGTTAAAACTTCCCCATTAGTTTCCCTTCGCTTGATTGATTTGAAAGCGGGTCTTGTTATTTTGGTGTCTGCGCCAAACTCGGCCTGCCAGGTGGTTATTGCCGTGACGTCATCGAGGACCACGAGTGTCTTCGTAACTGCACGTGGCCGCCTCAGCCCATGGTCTGCCGCTACGAGTTCACCTTGGAATGGTACCACACCATGTCCACAGCGTGCCGGGACTGCCCGTACAACGTCACCGACTGCTACAGGCCGCACTGCATTCCCACCAATGGCGTCTTGAGGTCCGTGGCTGTGGTCAACAGGCAGTTCCCGGGACCGGCGCTCCACGTAAGCCATTAAACCCCAAAAGATGCGTCGGTCTCATTTTCGGGATGATCAAAAGACTCATTGATTATAATAATGAGCTTTCATTATATTAACATCATGAACAATTCCAAAATTTAGTGGGCCTGACGTTTCGATCCTAGCAGGACCTTTCTCAAAGGCAGAGTGAGCTAACCACTAATTTTTGAGATTTGCATTTTGGCAATTCTAGTTAGCAAGCAGTTTGCAACATTTTTTGTATATCACTTTAAGTCATCATGAAAAATTAGCAAAGAAAACATTGACTGGATCGGGAACTGAACCCGAGACCTCTGGACCCACGTACCACGGTGCTCTCCCATCTGAGCTATCCAACCCTTAGGTGGTGCGGTCGGTCTAATTTTCGGGAAGACCCATTCACTTGTTCGGTGCCGACGTCACAGAATGGCATTCCGGCACCTGATTGGTCAGTTTGGCTGTTTCATGTTACTCCCTGGAGTGAAAGATTACTACAGGCGTGAATGATAAAGTTGATGAAATATCATTTTACACCTAAATAAAAAATTGATTTATACTTTTTGTTTAAATCTATTTCTAGTAATAACTTAATGGAACTCCATCTGATGAATTTTCACTCATTCATGTGACAATATTTTTAAAAGTGGATATTATTATGACCACTCATTGATTATAATAATGAGTTTTCATTATATTAACATCATGAACAATTCCAAAAAATAGCGGGCCTGACGTTTCGATCCTAGCAGGACCTTTCTCAAAGGCAGAGTGAAGTATCCACTAAATATTGAGATTTGCATTTTGGTAATTCTAGTTAGTAAGCAGTTTGCAATTTGTGGTTATCACTTTAAGTCATCATGAAAAATTGGCAAAGAAAACTTTGACAGGATCGGGAACTGAGCCCGAGACCTCTGGACCAACGTACCACTGTGCTCTTCCATCTGAGCTATCCAGCCCTTAGATGGGGGCCTTTCCAAATAGTCAACTAGACTTTGACGGGGTTGGGCGCCAGTCAGAAGCAATTTAACCTTTGTTTGTTTGACTATTTTTAACATCATTAAAGTATATGGCAATAATATTATGGTTTATATATGGTTAATATATAGCCCAAACCACGGAAAAGATGGGACAGAAATCTAAGTTTAAGAAATTTAAGTATCGTTTCAGTCATTAATTATCTTTGCCTTAAAAAAAAAATTAAAAAGCAATTTTAAAATTACATTTTAAAACAATCAAAAAGATAAAATGTGATTGAAAGACAAAAAAACGTATTGCCGGAAATCCAATTCGATAGTTTTAATTGGCTTGGTAAAATGTTTAGACCACATGATAATACAAACAAGGAAGTAAGATTAAGGTAAATGAAGAAACTAAGTCACAAGTTGTGCATGAGATGCAGGATTACATCATTATAAACATGGACCATTCTTCATGAGGAGAAGTTGTACCTACAAAGACGAATCGAAGATGACTTCGACATTACCCAGCTGTGATCCCATGCCTCAGTTTTCCATGATGTTTGGGGGCCGTCCTAAAGCGATGTCCATTTTTTGTTCGGTGAGGGCGCCATGCTGCTTTAACGCTCAACCGCCGTCTCATCTTTGCAGGTTTGTCAGTTCGACACCATCGAGGTGAAAGTCCGCAACAACTTGCTGGACGGTGAAGGCATAGCGATCCACTGGCACGGCGTGCACCAGCGCGGCACGCCCCACATGGACGGAGTGCCTCTGGTCACTCAGTGTCCGATCCCTTACCGGTCAAGCTTCACCTACAGGTTTCAAGCCGACATGGCCGGGACGTTCTTCTGGCACGTCCACGGAATCCCGCGGGTAGAGGGCGCTATGGGACCCCTCGTCATCCGGCAACCGCCTCCTGACGACGTGCACAGCGGCCTATACGACTTTGACCTGCCCCAGCACACCATCATGGTGCAGGACTGGCTGCACGAGTTGTTCATCGAAAGATACACCACCGATATTTTCCATCACCTTGCCCTTTTCCCGCCAGCCATTCTGGTCAACGGTAGAGGGCGCTACGAGAAGTTTGTGGACCCGTCTACCAACGCCACCGTGCACACCCCACGATTCATTATGCGCGTGCAGAAGGGCAAGCGATATCGACTCCGCTCCATCGCCAACAACGTAATGAAGTGTATGCTGGAGGTCTCCGTCGATAGTCACAGGCTGTCGGTCATCGCTAGTGATGGATCTCCCATTCAACCTCTGGAGGTCAGCTCAGTCAGTCTGGCCAGCGGGGAGCGCTATGACCTCATCCTGAATGCTGACGCACCCGTTGGCAAGTACTGGCTGCGAGTCACCGGTCGGAAAATCTGCTACAATCTGCAGGAGAAAGTCCTCGTGGTCTACGAAGGCGCCGAGGACGACCCCGAACCACCCGAGGAGGAGCCACCGATTCAAGGGGAAGAGATCCGCCTCAATCCCTTCGACATGAAGAGCTCCGCCACGGTTCTCAACTCTAACGACATGGTTGCAGCCGGTAAGTGGACGGTAGAGGGCGCCAGGTGGGTTTTTTATTGGACCAAGTGAGGGCGCTACAAGCATTCTTTGGCCTTTTGGGGGGTTACGTCTTCAACGTTTACGAAAGTCTACGGAACCATTGGCTATTGCTGAAGATCTGTATGACTTCAAGCCCTAGCCAACAAGCTAGAGTCAGGCGTGAAGCGTGCATTCTCCCCTGACTCAAAAACCCATGCCTCGTAAGTGTGCGGACAAGATACGGGGGTAGCATAGTAACGGTAAAACCATAAAATCAAACTTACACTGACACAGTACTTAGGAAATGCAATATCACGAGCCTTTGGCGATGCAGTGGATTGCAACTTTTGAATCGGCATTCACTGGTATGGGTCGGTATTTTTACCGTGCGGCCACTGGTTGCATTCCTTTTGGTTCAATAGAGGGCGCACCACAGGTCGGACCAGCCGATGTTGTGCATTACATCAGTCTCAACTTCAACAACGTCAGCAACGACAACTTCCACCACCCGATCAACAACCCCGCCTTCGTCACCGAGGGTATGCACGCCAAACGCATCGTGGACGATTCCTCTCCGCAGATGAACTACGTCACCTTCAGGCCGCCCACCAGCCCGCTTCTCACGCAGTCTCGCGAGATCTCCGAGTTCGAGATCTGCACCTTCCGGCAGGCCGAGGCCATGCGGGACCACTGCAGGGCGGACTTCTGCGAGTGCACCCAGGTCCTGGAGGTGAAGCTCGGCCAGGTAGGGCGGAAAGGGCGGTCATCTTACCACTCCACGATCTATTTACACCACCACCTCCATTCGAATGATCCCGGCCCCCTGGCACTATGAACATCTAAACCGTGAAAATGGGGTGAAAATGTCATTTAGCCGTGAAAAGAAAATTCACCGTGTTTTCAGCCCTATTTCATGGCACACAGCTAGTTAGCCAAGTCATTTTCACGGTGTTTTCACCAGTGGTCTCCAAGGCCACATTCCTGGTGGAAAATGGCTAGAGGCAATTTAGAAGTATCTTAGAGTGACAGTCACAAGGACACCATACAGTACCTCTATAAGGGGGCTGGTGGTCCCTACTGGTAATTGAATTAGCCATCCCTCAAGGCTGGAGCTTGCCACCCTAGATATTCACGGGTTTTTTTTACAGTCTTTTTAGTGACCTTTAAATATCCTTATCAGATCAGCGAGGCAATTATTTTCATGATGAATTAACTGTAAAATACACCGTGAAATCACAGTGACTTTTTAGTTTCACGGCGAAATTACATTTTCACCCCTTTTTCACGGTTTAGATGTTCATAGTGTGGGTAGACCTGGGTTACCCTCGGGTGACCTTGCTTCCAGGCAGGAAACGTACTGTATACCACAATTTACCACAGTGCTCTCAGGGGTGCAGGCTCATATACCACACATTTCCACAAAACCACACACTGGTAGATTGTAGTATATGGACCTTATCCTACCACGCACCGCACTGTACAGACAGTGCGTAGCGGCCTATATACCACAACAAAACCACACATGCTGTTGTGGTAAATTGTGGTATATGTACAGTAAGGGCCTTGCAAAAGACTTGTGTAGCAGAGGGATTCATGCCATTTACCACAAAATCCCACTGTTTTATGACGTCAGAACCAACCGGGACTGACCGGGGTAGGCCGCCGTGAAGCAAGTGGAACACACCCCCGCTATTGGTAGAGTCTTTCACCTTCTTTCCACCCCATGAACCATTCAGTATTGGAATCAAAATTGTCTGCCGACCACGAGAAGACGAGCAGACTCCCCTGTGAGTCTTCTCGGGGTGCGGTTGGACAGGTGTCCGTGGTGGGGGGGATTGTCGTGGATAGAGGGGAGCTGAGGTGTTCGGAGATCGGCGTTAGCCTCACTGGGGTCAGTTTTTACTTCGTCGCTCTTTCTCCCCCTCCCCCCTCTACCAGGTGGTGGAGATCGTCCTCGTGGACGAGGGCCACTTCCTGAACGCCCACCCCATGCACATGCACGGCTTCTACTTCCACGTGTTGGCCCGTGGCAAGCTGGGCCCGACCACCACGCTGGCGGAGGTGATGAGGCTTGACCGAGCAGGTATAATAGCGCCCTCTGCCGCCCAGGGTAGGAACGGGATCCTGTCCGCAGCTATAGGACCCTAGGTTCTCATCAGCGTCCACTTGAAAATGCTCTCATTAGTCCTTCGAAAAAATCATAACCTCTCTCTTTTAATCTCTTAAAGACATGGTGCTACTTTAGTCTTCACTTTCCTGATAGTCAGCCCGGAGGACTCACCGCTTTCCAATCCAGCCACTTGGTGTAAAGTCCGTTCCCGCAAAGTTGAGCTCGACCTCGGCCTCATTCAATGCTTTGATACTATGCCCTCCTCCTCCATTCCAGCCACATCTGGGCCTAACAGGAGTCGTAATCGGCTGCCAGTCAAGAATGGCGTCCCACGAACAAACAGTAAACAGGCCAGGCTGGCGTTATGCATAATTTTGCTGCAGTACTTCATATAATGTGAACGGACTATACAAGCTTTAGCTGAGAATGCTCAGCTTGTTTACTCTTCCCTGACCAGTGGTTCATCTTTCCCCTGCCACGGCCCTTCCAGGTCAGATCGTTCGGAGGATCAAAGAAGCGCCCCTGAAGGACACCGTGGCCGTGCCAGACGGGGGCTACGTCGTGCTCCGCTTCGTTGCCGACAACCCGGGCTGGTGGCTGTTCCACTGCCACGTAGAAATCCATATAATGGTGAGTAGATTTGGCCGCCACCAGTGGCGTGGGGAGTGGGGTCTCCACGTCTCACCCACAAACCATATATGAAAAGGCAAGGCAAGGCAAGGCAAGGCAAGGCAAGGCAAGGCAAGGCAAGGCAGGGCAGGGCAGGGCAAGGCAAGGCAAGGCAAGGCAAAGCAAGGCAAGGCAAGGCAAGGCAAGGCAAGGCAAGGCAAGGCAAGGCAAGGCAAGGCAGGGCAGGGCAGGGCAAGGCAAGGCAAGGCAAGGCAAAGCAAGGCAAGGCAAGGCAAGGCAAGGCAAGGCAAGGCAAGGCAAGGCAAGGCAAGGCAAGGCAAGGCAAGGCAAGGCAAGGAAAGGCAAGGCAAGGAAAGGCAGGGCAGGGCAGGGCAGGGCAGGGCAGGGCAGGGCAGGGCAAGGCAGGGCAAGACAAGGCAAGGCAAGGCAAAGCAAGGCAAGGCAAGGCAAGGCAAGGCAAGGCAAGGCAAGGCAAGGCAAGGCAAGGCAAGGCAAGGCAAGGCAAGGCAAGGCAAGGCAAGGCAAGGCAAGGCAAGGCAAGGCAAGGCAAGGCAAGGCAAGGCAAGGCAAGGCAAGGCAAGGCAAGGCAAGGCAAGGCAAGGCAAGGCAAGGCAAGGCAAGGCAAGGCAAGGCAAGGCTAGGCAAGGCAAGACAAGACAAGGCAAGGCAAGGCAAGGCAAGGCAAGGCAAGGCAAGGCAAGGCAAGGCAAGGCAAGGCAAGGCAAGGCAAGACAAGGCAAGGCAAGGCTAGGCAAGGCTAGGCAAGGCAAGGCAAGGCAAGGCAAGGCAAGGCAAGGCAAGGCAAGGCAAGGCAAGGCAAGGCAAGGCAAGGCAAGGCAAGGCAAGGCAAGGCAAGGCAAGGCAAGGCAAGGCAAGGCAAGGCAAGGCAAGGCAAGGCAAGGCAAGGCAACGAGGATTAACGATGAGAAACTGAAGTCATTGTCTCACCCGGGTTGACTTTTGCCCGCATTTTGGCAGGCGGGCATGGCCATGGTGATCCACGTGGGAACCGATGACGACCTGCCTCCCATACCCAAGGATCTACCGCGCTGCGGCGGCGACTGGTACCCGAAGGACGACGACCGGAAAACCGCGCCCACCCATGATGCGCTCGAGAATGTCACTGGTACCCGCCAAGGAGGTGCGCTCGCCACTCACACGTGACCCTGTGGTGGTCCTGATCACTCAGTACTAGACGCACTATTGTATGTAAAGTCATGCACTTTGCTAATGACGAATCTGTCACACAATGGTGATGGGCTGTGTTTAATTTCTTGTTCATCGGTTCGTGTAATAAAAATGATTACTATGAATGCAAATAGGTATACAAAATGCATTCAATAACACAAGTACCAAGACAAGTGAATGATGGGACATGAATGATGGGAGGGTATCTGACTGCATTATACCTGCTATAATCAGGTCTTGTTGAAATCTACTGGCTACGATTACACAGTCAATGTACGGGGTTATCAAACAAGCACTCCCCAACGTGCGAGGCACGGACCCGCAGTCACAGCGCAACGACCAGGCCGTAGCAAATCAACTCCGCACGGTACGCCATCGGGAAAGATCTCCGCTACTCCTGGCTGTTTCCGTAAGAGTTTGGTCATTGAAAAGTGATTTTGTCTTATGTATCGTCTAAACAATTTTGGTGCTTAAATGGCTCTGTGGAATTGTCCCCAAGGGGTTTCTGGGGAGAGTTAAACCCCGGGGGATGGTTGGATGACCAGTTATCCGCGTATGGTTCAGGCTCGATGGTTGAAGCTGCATTACGTCCTCGTCAAACACGACCGAGATTTTTTGGGGTTGAACTCTGGCGAACCGTTACCCACACAGAAATACACAAGCTTGCTTCAAATCAATTCATTGAAATGAATCACCATACAGGCGTCGGGGATAGGCAAATATCTGCCCAATCATGGAGAAGCTGATCAAGGTCGTTCAATCCTTTACGGGTTTTTTTTTATTGCATGCATTTTACATGTAATATTAATAACGATCGAAAAATTAGTGATTTGGTATGAATTTATGGATGGGGATTTGTGCGTGCGGTGAGGAGGCGTCGAGCTCCCTCCGAACACGGTCGACGCGCATAGGAAAACCAAAACAATTGCAAGTTTCGAGTCAATTAATCTCTTAAATCTTCGAGGGGGGAGCAATATGCTAATCCCCCCCCCCCCCCCGCCTGCGTTAATGAGCATTGAAGGACGCAGAGATTATGAGAAATGCAAATTCGTTCGCCCGGTGTCGTGTAAAAGTGCTGCTCGCTGCGGGTGGCGTCACTTTGTCCGTCCGGACCTCGACGAACCGCCCGGCTTGACGAGAGCTCACTTTGCCGACAGGGTAAGTTCCGAACTGGGTAGGTATAGTCCGTAGTGCTAGTGCTAGTCCCGCCGTCTATAATTATACCAAAGATCCCGTAGCGCCCGAAGCGCGCAAGATAGCCTACACTCTTCCGGATGAAGCACGCACTGGTCGCCAGTTTTGTCAGCAAATTAAAGTCGCACGCGGGCGCTCCATCGCGTGGTCACATCGCATCAAAAGTTATCACATTCTGTTCACGCATCCAATGCTGTAACTTTGTCACTGTTTGTGACTTTCTCGCTTCACTTCCGGAGCAACGAAAGCAGACGACAGAGGACTTCGTTGCTTACTAAAAAAAAAAAATGGCCGCCGAGCGACTTCACCTTTTGCGAAGAGAAAACTATCTTGCGCGCGCCGCAAGCGGCGCTATACTATTTTTTGCTTTAAACCAATGACATCATCTCAGTGAGACTCAGACCTGGTGAAAATAATCTACGGCCCGAAAGTACAGCCCGAATTTGCAGTAAGGGATTTGGGGTTAAAAATCTGTGCGATTATTGGTCAATGCCTTAACTTGAGATTGACCCCTCCCCCCCCCCTCAAACAAACAAAAACAAAAAAAATATAGTAAAACGCAAAAGGGAACTAATGTAAACAAAAAAGTTGATAATTTGCATTTAATTTCAACGATACATGAAGAAAATTAACTGTTCAATGATGCAACGCCGCTATAATTATATACATTATTCGAATCCGCCGCACGACCTCGACCAGCTCGGTGGTCAAGTGGTTGAGACGGTTGCACTAGAAAGCAGGCACCGGTCCTTTAAAGCACTGAGCGTTCAGCGCGTGTGGCGTGGAGCAGGGCAAACCCTTACTAAATATCTTTACAATAACCAAACCAAAATGATGGGGAGAGAAAAAATAGGCTGCCGGATCGGAACGGATAAAATGATTCGAAAGATGTTGGTTTTGTTTGGTTCCTGTACCGACTCCCTGACGGAAACAGCCCAGAGTAGCGGCGATCTTTCCCGATGGCGTACCGTGCGGAGTTGGTTTGCTACGGCCTGGTCGTCGCGCTGTGCCTGGGAGTGCGCGCCTCGCGCCATGGTGAGTGCTCGTACGTATGGACAGTCCTGTAGGCCGTGACCGAACTGCACTCGGCTGCGGCCGCGGTTAAACATGGCGGCCTATTATTCGATCCGACTGTGGCTGCGGCTGCCGCTGAGTCCTGTGTGATTCGAAGTCGTAGCTAGTGGAGTTCCAACAAGACCTGAAAGTAGGTAATATAATGCAGATAGTATGTGGTGCCATCGATTGATTCCGTATAATTATATCGATCAACCGACCTAGAGAACGGCTACACCGGCAGCCATCTTTGGGGCCTAGTCTTTGTTCCTCTTGGATAGGCAAGAGTGCACTCTTTGTACCTGCATTGTCACTGAATTTCAATAACAGTAGAAGGCCCCAAAGATGTCTGCATCCAACCCACCAACCCACCAACCCACCAACCCAACAACCCAACAACCCAACAAATTATCATTCAATCTTGTTCCAAGGTCATCCTGGGGTCATGGACGGGACTGGGTTCTCGGACAGCCACGGGAACACCAATGTGCAGGTAGCACGAGGGCCGACAGGCGACTCCTCCAAAGAGAATGACGATGGAAGTGGACACTATCCCCAAGACAATTTGTCCCAATTCCCGAGGGAAATCCGTGGCAGTGATGATGGCGACAGGCAGGAAGATCCGGAGACAGGGAGGCAGACCCACACTAGAGGTGAAGGAGACACCTACCCACCTATCTATCCACCGACCCACCAATCCACCAACCCACCAACCCACCAACCCACCAACCCAACATCCCACCATCCCACCAACCCACAAACAAACCAACCCACCAACCCACCAACCCACCAACCCACCATCCCACCAACCCACCAACCCACCAACCCACCAACCCACAAACCCAACAACCCACCAACCCACCAACCCACCAACCCACCATCCCACCAACCCACAAACAAACCAACCCACCAACCCACAAACAAACCAACCCACCAACCCACCAACCCACTAACCCACCATCCCACCAACCCACCATCCCACCAACCCACAAACCCAACAACCCACAAACCAACCAACCCACCAACCCACCATCCCACCAACCCACCAACCCACCATCCCACCAACCCACCAACCCACCAACCCACAAACCCAACAACCCACAAACCAACCAACCCACCAACCCACCATCCCACCAACCCACCAACCCACCATCCCACCAACCCACTAACCCACCATCCCACCAACCCACCATCCCACCAACCCACAAACCCAACAACCCACAAACCAACCAACCCACCAACCCACCATCCCACCAACCCACCAACCCACCATCCCACCAACCCACCAACCCACCAACCCACCAACCCAACATCCCACCATCCCAACAACCCAACATCCCACCATCCCACCAACCCACCATCCCACCAACCCACAAACCCAACAACCCACAAACCAACCAACCCACCAACCCACCATCCCACCAACCCACCAACCCACCATCCCACCAACCCACCAACCCACCATCCCACCAACCCACCAACCCAACATCCCACCATCCCAACAACCCACAAACCAACCAACCCACCAACCCACCAACCCACCAACCCAACATCCCACCATCCCAACAACCCACAAACCAACCATCCCACCAACCCACCAACCCACCAACCCAACATCCCACCATCCCACCAACCCACTAAACCCACCATCCCACCAACCCACCAACCCACCAACCCAACATCCCACCATCCCACCAACCCAACATCCCACCATCGCAACAACCCACAAACCAACCATCCCACCAACCCACCAACCCACCAACCCACCATCCCACCAACCCACCAACCCAACATCCCACCATCCCAACAACCCACAAACCAACCATCCCACCAACCCACCAACCCAACATCCCACCATCCCACCATCCCAACAACCCACAAACCCACCATCCCACCAACCCAACATCCCACCATCCCACCAACCCACCAACCCACCATCCCACCAACCCACCAACCCAACATCCCACCATCCCAACAACCCACAAACCAACCATCCCACCAACCCACCAACCCACCAACCCAACATCCCACCATCCCACCAACCCACTAACCCACCATCCCACCAACCCACCATCCCACCAACCCACAAACCCAACAACCCACAAACCAACCAACCCACCAACCCACCATCCCACCAACCCACCAACCCACCATCCCACCAACCCACCAACCCACCATCCCACCAACCCACCAACCCAACATCCCACCATCCCAACAACCCAACATCCCACCATCCCACCAACCCACCATCCCACCAACCCACAAACCCAACAACCCACAAACCAACCAACCCACCAACCCACCATCCCACCAACCCACCAACCCACCATCCCACCAACCCACCAACCCACCATCCCACCAACCCACCAACCCAACATCCCACCATCCCAACAACCCACAAACCAACCAACCCACCAACCCACCAACCCACCAACCCAACATCCCACCATCCCAACAACCCACAAACCAACCAACCCACCAACCCACCAACCCACCAACCCACCATCCCA
This sequence comes from Luidia sarsii, assembly GCA_949987565.1. NCBI lineage: Eukaryota > Metazoa > Echinodermata > Asteroidea > Paxillosida > Luidiidae > Luidia > Luidia sarsii. The sequence continues at coordinate 13,197,326 of OX465116.1, forward strand.
CCATCCCACCAACCCACCAACCCAACATCCCACCATCCCAACAACCCACAAACCAACCAACCCACCAACCCACCAACCCACCAACCCAACATCCCACCAACCCACTAACCCACCATCCCACCAACCCAACATCCCACCATCCCACCAACCCACCAACCCAACATCCCACCATCCCACCAACCCACAAACAGACCAACCCACCAACCCACCAACCCACCAACCCAACATCCCACCATCCCACCAACCCACCAACCCAACATCCCACCATCCCACCATCCCACAAACAGACCAACCCACCAACCCACCAACCCACCATCCCAGCAACCCACCAACCCACCAACCCACCAACCCACCAACCCACCAACCCACCAACCCACCATCCCACCAACCCACCAACCCACCAACCCACCATCCCACCGACCCACCGACCCACCGACCCACCGACCCACCCACCGACCCACCGACCCACCGACCCACCGACCCACCGACCCACCGACCCACCGACCCACCGACCCACCGACCCACCGACCCACCAACCCACCGACCCACCGACCCACCGACCCACCGACCCACCAACCCACCAACCCACCAACCCACCAACCCACCAACCCACCATCCCACCGACCCACCAACCCACCAACCCACCATCCCACCAACCCACCAACCCACCAACCCACCATCCCACCGACCCACCGACCCACCGACCCACCGACCCACCCACCGACCCATCGACCCACCGACCCACCGACCCACCGACCCACCGACCCACCGACCCACCGACCCACCGACCCACCGACCCACCGACCCACCGACCCACCGACCCACCGACCCACCGACCCACCGACCCACCGACCCACCGACCCACCAACCCACCGACCCACCGACCCACCGACCCACCAACCCACCAACATGATCCACTTAATCAACCAACAAAATCATCATTCAATCTTGTTCCAAGGTCATACTGGACTGAGGCAGATAGCACGAGGGCCGACAAGCGACTCATCCAAGGAGACTGGTGACGGAAGCGGAAGCTATCCCCGTGTGGGAGCCTAGCTCTCCCAAGTCTCAAGGGGATTCAAAGACGGCTATTAGGGTGACAGATGGCAGAAAACGTTGCCTTCTCTCACCCGTACACACACCCGTACACGCGTATACTTGTGGGGTATTCCCTTTGTTCTCTTGCACTAAAAAAAAAAAGGGCTCCCAGAACAACCTAATTCAAATCGCTCCCTTTCGAACCAGAATCACTTTCCTAGGCTGAAATTTCTAGCGAACGTCCCTTATATAATAAAGTTCTATTTGCGACGAGTAATCATACCTCGGAAATTCCTCCTTTCTGAGTTAATTCCAAATAACCAGCTTCGTGAAAACGTTATGGGTTACCAAATAAGTACCCCACAAGGAGCTCTGAGTACCCACCCATTGTTCCGGTACCCCACAACCCACCTTATGTAAGCCCACTCTGTCTCTCCCGGGGTGTAGAACAAAGATGTATCGGAACAGCTTCTTCCCTCGTTCAGCCTCTCTCACGGATTCCCTTCGTGGTTCATGTTTCTCACCTGCTTATGATCCGACCATTTTTTTAAGATGAATGTCAATTCCTATCTCCAGTTTTCCTGAGTCCCTCTCTATCTTTTTCTTCGTTTAAAGCCTTTAATGTAATCAATCGAATATAAGTATTTAGCCTTGTTTGGGGCGAATCTGCATCAATAAATTTAAAAAAAAGTAATCGCGATCGATCGATAGTATGCTACCCAGCATTCATTACAGTGTACACAATGATACATCGCCCCCTATATTCTGTTGCTGCATGTACTGTTTTAAGGGTACCTTTTCTTGGTAATCATTGGTAGACTTAATCGTATAATTATTATCTCGACAAAAGCAAGACGTAGATCTGACTTGAATGTTATTTCATCAAGGGATTACTAAACTGAAACGTGGGATTAAATGGTATTACATGTTAATGGTATTATAAAATCTAATTCTTAATCTAACTTCGGGGTACAGGCTCTATATAGTGGATTTCTACTCTTATATCCAGCAAATAAAATCCGAGGAATCTCGGGATCGCACTCAGTGATGAACACTCGTATAGGGACTTCCTGTCCAGTGTCCGAATGTGTGTCAGGGCGCCCTCAATGTCACCTACTCTTGCATTTCCTGCCAAAAAAGCCGACCGCCAGTACACAATACAGTAACACCTTCTCAACTTAAAGAAAAACAAATTGTATAGGGCAAGGACCTTTCTGAAAATCTTGGGAAAGGTCCTGGTAGGATCGAATCTTGGGACGCTCAATATTTTGTTGGGAAGTTTCGATCATTGAAGTCAATTCTAAGACCTTCCTATTACAAACACACTCAAAAAACGTATTTATGGCCATAGGTCTACAATCAAAACCGGTAAAATGGACACCCCTGTTGGGTATCACCTCAATCTCCCTGATCAATCGATATCAGATATGAGTGTACTGGGCATAGAATCCCTTGGTCACCGTATGAAGCATCTTCGGACTATTCATCCACATGGTCTCAACATCCAGGAGGCTAATGACGAACATCATTCAGCTTTCTGATAATCCTTCTTTGGTGTTCACTCCTCCACTCTTTTCTCTTTGATCGTTCCCCCTCTTCTCAATAATCCGTACCCTACTCCTTGCCCTTCCCTTTGATCTCACCCTACCAGCTAAATTTACTCTTTGTCCTTTGTTTCTCATCCGTGTCATATTCACTCTCTTCCCCCTTCCTTCGTGTACATGTGTACATGTATCTGTTGTGTCCTTGTCACTCTGCCTTTGAGAAAGGTCCTGCTAGGATCGAAACGTCAGGCCCTCTAATTTTGAAAGTTCCTATTACTTTCAAAATGGCTTTCAAAATGGGTGTCACCTTTCCAATCTGTTGCATTTACAGAAATAAAACAGGTATAGGGCCTATTTTGTTCCAAATAGTACAGCTACCTCATTCTCCTTCGATCCGCGGAAGCATTATACTGCTAAAAAATCGTTGCGCTATGACAGCCAGCGTGACAAGGGCTTTTCGAATCTGGTACTTGAAAATGGATGGGATAAGAGGCGACAAAGCCTGAGCCTGAGCCTGAGCCAGGATTTGGAGAAGGCCCACAACTTCAAGATGGCGGCCCTAGCAACGACTGTCGAGGAAAGAGACAACTTGGCTGATGACGGCGACCAATCTTCCAAACTCTTTCGTTCCCGAACTCGCAAATCCGACACCCAAGAACGCTCAGTGCAAAGCCGACCGTTCTGCGTGTGCGAATTGTAATGCATCAGATAGATAAGTCGGTTTTCTATCATTTATTTCAAAGCACCTTCAGAGCAATACGTCAAGACTTCGTGTCCTCGTGGAAATGATTATCCTATACTTTAGTCATACATCAGAAAACAAATTACCCCAGCAATAAATGGATAATTAATAAATTAATTAATAAATGCATAGGTCAAAAGATTGTTTACCCCTTCGGGGGTCAAAAAGCCAAATTGTGCATAATTCAAGTCTATGTAATATCAATTTATTTATTTTTTCTCACAAGAAAGTAACGTATGCAAGAAATTCTGCGTAAACTTGAGTAAAAACCTCGCTTGGCTGAAATTGAAATAGTTGCCCCATCCGTTCTTGTACGCGTACACAATTCGAGAATCAATAAGAGTAATGGATCTTGAGTTTACCCATTTCGAAAATGAACCATCATTGAGTTAAAATTCCGCGAACAATGCCCACAACCGTGAATTTAAAACCGTCAGCCCCTCAGAATACTTAGGATGGTTACTCTAATCCGACCTTAAACTCTCGATAGTACAGTGAGCAATGATTATATCGTTTTCCCGGTCGTGCTGTCGAAACGCTCCGGGGTCAGGTGGGGTCGTTGCCGTGGTGACCAAAGAAACTCGACTCTGTCGCTCTTATCTCGCATCGCCAGGCGTCGACCTCCACACCTATTGCCAGTAGCAGTTCGGGGGGAAAAAACCCAGGATAAGGTGAATCCATCAAAGTTTGCAAATAATAAGCAATTTAAACAGCCTGAACACCATGTCGCGCTTGTAACACCAACCGGCCTTTACATAATTATGTAGCGTTGCTGAAACCGTTATAGTTACTTAGATTCTGAAGAGTTAGTGCTGCCAAACACTTGAAGGGTCGGATATATGGGTCTAAAAAGAGCCGGTAACTCTACGTTTCGGGTAGTGTGCCCGTCGTTAGGAGTACACACTACCCGAAACGTTGAGTTACCGACTCATCCAACCAATCAATCTATTCATCCATCAATCCATTCATTCATTAATTAATTCATTAATTAATTCATTAATTAATTCATTAATTCATTCATTAATTCATTCATTAATTCATTCAAATTTGATTGCGTTCAAATTGTTTAATCTTGTGTTTATTTTTTTAATGCTTTTGAAACTGATTTGTAAATTTATTTGTTGAATAAAGTCCTCTTGAAAAGTCAAAGTCATTCATTCATTCATTCATTCATTATGAAACTAAGGACTTTTGTATTAATACTGACCAGTCACCTTGTTTTATTCACCGGAGCTTAAATTTCTGGGCAGCCACCGGGAGCTCCTCTCCAGCCACATTTGGCGATCTGATCCCTGGACCCGTCGCCTGGGTGTCCGGTGTTTCCTGGGGGTCCGGCAGGGTTTCCTGGGGGTCCGGCAGGGTTTCCTGGGGCTCCGGCAGGGTTTCCTGGGGGTCCGGCAGGGTTTCCTGGGGGTCCGGTAGGGTTTCCTGGGGGTCCGGCAGGGTTTCCTGGGGGTCCGGCAGGGTTTCCTGGGGGTCCGGCAGGGTTTCCTGGGGGTCCGGCAGGGTTTCCTGGGGGTCCGGCAGGGTTTCCTGGGGGTCCGGCAGGGTTTCCTGGGGATCCGGCAGGGATTCCTGGAGGTCCGGCAGGGATTCCTGGAGGTCCGGCAGGGTTTCCTGGGGATCCGGCAGGGATTCCTGGAGGTCCGGCAGGGATTCCTGGAGGTCCGGCAGGGATTCCTGGGGGTCCGGCAGGGTTTCCTGGGGATCCGGCAGGGATTCCTGGGGGTCCGGCAGGGATTCCTGGGGGTTCGGCAGGGTCAGCAGATGGCTCAGGTCCGGATAGAAGGGCGCCGCCATGAGATCCAGAGCTCATGGCCTTGGAGGGTTTGGGCGATGGCATCGCTCCACCTTCACCAGCACGGACATAGACAACAAAGCGACGGTTATACCCGGGATAACGGCGGCCAATGGGGAAATGCCTCGAACAGACACCCGCACAACCAAGGCTACTCGACGATTTAGGGAGCTGTAAAGGCTAATTCCGTCAACACGAGAAATGTGTCCGGGGAATAGAATTACCTGGATCAAAGTGTCCCCTAGACAGCCTCATGGCCACATACATGGCCACAACCGGGTATATAAATGTGTCCGGGCAGAGACATTTAAAGGGGGACATACTTAACATTCACAAAGACACTAACCCAAGGACTGGATGGCTCGGGTGATTAGAGCGCTGGTACGTCACACCAGGGGCCTAGTGACGTACCAAATCCCTAGTTCAGTCACTATTTCACGGTGAAAATATTATAACCTTGGCTAGGTGATCGTGAAGACGAGAGTATACAAGTAACCATGACTGGTTTGGAGATGTATAGGTAAAGATATTAAGGGGGTTTAGCACTGTCTAGAGCACCGTGCATTACTGTATGAATCTCAATTTCTCAAAAGAGATATGTTACATGGTGTCACCACAAACCTTCCACTTAATAGTATGTCCATCATAATATGCAAACCTTCAAATCTTATCTCAAGTTGAAATGTGTATGGTCTTGTGGCGAAACCGATTCCGCTTCACGACTGAGCCCCCAAAAAATCCCATTTTTCATGTCACGCACTTCAGAATGGATGGAGGGAATCTTAGACTAAGCCGGGTTTCGGGGTATAAAAAAACGCAGTGGTTGTTGTTACGGCAGTCGTCCGTGTGGTTCCCTGACTTCACAGTATTTGTCAGGATGTTTAGCTCTTTGAACCAGACTATCAGCTAATACACTGGTTCAACCAGCCTGCAATGCTGACGAAATACAATCAAGTCAGGGAACCACACGGACGACTGCCGTAACAAAAAAGTAGCCAAGGGTTTGGTCCGTGCGCTTCCGCTTTCGGTTGGCCAGCAGAGGGCGCACTTAAAAAAAAAAAATGACGTCACACGGTTGCTGTCCTCCGGTCTGATCTTTCATTGCAGGACTTACCGAAGCCGAACGCCAACACGACGCTATTGGTGTCGGGGCCGACTGCCAGCGACAGCGTCAGGGCTAGGCTCAGGCGAATAAACAGGGTCCCTGGACGTCTCATTTCGTTCCACTGGCGGACGTCGGAGAGAATGAGACAGAAAGAAAACATGGTCATCAATCCCTTGATCTGCAAACCACGGTCGGTATTTATCTCACTCTCGGCTTCCTCCAGTGTCGCGGGTAATTCAACTCAATCTACATATCTTGAAATTTAGTGGGCCTGATGTTTCGATCCTAGCAGGACCTTCCTCAAAGGCAGAATATCAATCTACATAATGTGACCCGGCACAGCGACATGAGGAATATCCCACCAAAACACTTTTCGAGTAAACAACGCCTGAAGTCAAAGTATCTTCTCAATTCGATACAATTTTTTTTATTTTCGGAAAGCTAATGTATTGGAGGATATTATGTCCAAAGGATTTTTCCGAAATCCGTCTCTAAATGTTGAAAAAACGAGGATTTCGGGGGAGTGTTTGTGTACCGTTTTCATGAAAATATAAAGTTCCTGCCTTTTTGATTGGCCGCTTTCGAGGAGTTAGAGTGGTGCTGCTATATTGTGTCTGGTACCAAACGAATGACCGAAGTCCCCTTGAACTATTTACAACAATGTTCACACGGAAATAATTTTGATATCATTTTGAAAGCTATTGGTATACTCTTTCACATCATTAGAAAATCTCAAAATCTCAAAAGTGGGGGTTATTCCTCATTATGCTGTGCCGGGTCACATAATTATGGTGCCATAACACCGAATCGATCATTATCTCATTTGCACAGTTTTTGTTTTTCAGTCATACGGTGTTTGCAACAGAGATGAACGGGATACTATCTATGGAGATACTATTTCCTGAAACTGTGCCAAGTCAGATATTTTTCCCTGGCAAAGTTCCTCTTTCCAATCCAACCACCCCCACCCCCGCAGAAAAAAGAGGGAAAGAGAAATAAATAAACGCCTGGCTGCCTAAACAAACCGGACTTGCGAAACCCGAAAGGCAGAGTGGTGCTTTGCATTTGGAAGATCAGAAGATTAAAAACAAACACACAGTCCAGTCTTGCAACTTAAAGGCCCAATACAACATTGTGAAGATCAGAAAACCTCGATGTCCACGGATTTCCTTCTAATTCACACAGTTTGTTGATGGTCATGATAGAATCCTCATGCTGAAATCTTATGGTAGGGATGCTGTACTTTTCGAGAAATCTTCACTCAAACATCGACAAACAGTTTCTTCCTCGCGAGTAATAAACTATTTCGTACACTACAGAACGGTGCGAAAACCGTGACTTTTTTGCCTTTTTCTACTTGCTCAGATTACCATATAAGTGAAAACCATCGCAGGATTTTTTTTTAGCATGTTTAATTGTTTAACACACAAACTGTGGTGATATTTTGACCGTTAACCGATGTTGTATAGGGCCTTTAAAAGAAGATCCGAATTTGAAAGGCTTACCTTTCAAAGTGTGTCCTGGCGTAAGTCAGAACATGGACAAATGGCGTCTTTATATACCCCCACCTCCCTCACAATTACCATACAGGTTTTAATCTATTCTCCCTTTCCATATTTCGTAATATTTTCATCCTTGGAAGAATGGCAATTTCCAATCGACTAATCCCATCGAGCCCGGTCACCTTGAATAGTGAGTAATTTTGAAGGTTTTTGCCATTTTATTGTTAAAAAAAATAATACTAAATTGCGTGGGGAGGTCAAGATAAGAGTACAAATAACCTTTACTGATTTGGAGTGGTATTGTTCAGTGGAAATTCGGAGTTTTTCGCACCAGTACCTGGCATTTTGTGTCAGGATCGTGCGTTTCGATTCCTCGATCGAGAATTCCCGAAGATTATCGAGAATCCTCGTTGGATTTTAGGCGGTTGATTCAGCGTCATTGTCGTGCGCTTTTTGGGGGGCAGTCCTCGCCCTGTGTACGGTGTGTGCAACCGGTATACTGAGCGCTGACGTGACGCGTATTCATTTCGGCCACGGCTGCATGCAAATTACACGCGAGTCTATGGGAGTCTGCCGGCCATAGCGGGTATACACAGCCAGTCCATACACAGACGTGTGTGTTAATTTGGCCGCTATCTTATGCGGCTTATGAGAGTCTGCCAGCTTAGTTGTACAAAAATAGCCCGACCGGCCAACGAGGAAGTGACACTGCCGAACTCCTCGGTGACATTATTATAAATAACGCGGGGGAGTTATTGCGGCACACGGCATTGAAAACAAGCCAACAAATAACACACTCTTGCTCAGAAAGCGGGAGTAATCTTGTCTTCTCTTTATGACTGTTTGATTTTTCATAGATATGACAATGATGTTTGCGTCGAGGAGAATATGTGATTCAACGAGGGTTTGCCCTGCTCGACGTGATAAGCACTGGGTGTTCGATACTTTGCCCGATGTCTGATGAATCCCGCCTGAGCTGTATGCCTGATTTTTTTGGTCCAGCCATCCGGCAAAGCACTGAATTACACTTGGTGCTATTATTGCGTCGAGCTGGACAAACACTATTATTATTATTATTATTATTTATTTATTCGGCCGAGGAAAACAAACAAAAAGTACATTTAAGGTGAGAAAGGTCATACAGTCTATATCATGGAAATTCAAGATGGGAGATAAATTGGTGAATAAATACCAAACAAGGAGAATATTATGCACATGTATCAGAGATGTGATAGGTCAGGATGAGAAGGGGAAGATCGAGATGGGGCAAGGACTGGGGATGAGGGGAAGTGATTGGGCAGGAGGGTAAGAGGGAAGGAGAAAACAAGCAGAGAACTAAGAACAATCCAATCTAAGATGGCCAGGAGGAACAAAAGTGAAAAAACACTGTGACTCAAAAGCCTGTTCCTGCACTCATTTTATTTGATTGTCACTGCGATATGTTTGGAAGAGACAGAACAAAGCATACGACACTTCATCCATCAAGAACAAGAAATGATCATAGGTGAAGAGGCAGAACAAAATTATTCATTTTTGATATTCATTTAGCAACAGTGTGATAGGACTATGACTGTATATTTGTATGAAGCGATACAAAACACTGTTGCAAACTGCTCACAGACTAAGATGACCTGCAATACGTATATCTCAAGAGTTAGGGGGCCTGACGTCTCGATCCTAGCAAAGACCTTTCTCAAAAGGAAAGCCTTAGCCCTTTGAAAAGGGTCCTGCTAGGATCGAAACGCCAGGCCCGCTAACTTTTAAGATTACATGTTTAATCATGACAGGGACGGTTTTTCGTTTTCCTCGCGAGAATGTTAGAGAACAGACGGGCGATAGGAATCATGACGACAGCTGCTCACACTCAGCCTCGTATGCGCTGGGCGTGAATACACATCTTGAGTTTTCGTTACTGGTCGAGTCTGCTGGTACGCAGGACAGTTCGTCAATGGAAGGATTGTTTAGATCCCGCAAACGTACATGGCCTGCAAAATGTACACGGCCACAACCGGGTAACGGTGTTCGGGCAGACACATTTTAAAGGGGGGCAGATTCAACCTTCACAGCGGCCTTCCCAAAATAACACTGGACGCCTGTCAAAAGTACATTTTAGCCTTTAACTTCCGTATACATCCCCCACTACCATTATCATTCATCAGACCGATTGCGCGTCCAATGTTTACATGCCATTGCGTGAAATAATTATAGTGAGTTTTTTATATATATATGAGTGATATACAAAAATGTTGCAAACTGCTTGACTAAAATTACCAAAATGCAAATCTCAAAATTTTGTAGGCCTGACGTTTCGGTCCTGGCAGGACCTTTCTCAAAGGCAGGTATTTTTTTTTTCATCTCATTTGGTGCAGAACAGGAGTGGAAACGAGCAAAGAAGACTTATCAGATTGTCCACATTCTTCTCTGTAATGTTGCCATTACTGCTCTGTGCCAAATAATATGACAAAAATAATACCCACTATAAGTCACGTACGTGCGTGCTGGCTATAGCCTTGTCCGAGGCGGTCTCTCCGGTACAGTACGGCTCCGGGCAGAGATCCGGGCCAAACGCACGCAAACCACGGCACAACGGCACCATACCACTCCGGGTGTAAGCAAGCTGTACACGGCACGCAGACCGACACCGCTGCCATACCACACGCAATAGCGTGTGTGCGTACGTGTGTACGAGCCTGTACGCAGCTGTCCTGGCCGACCTCGATTTCGGACCAAGACAAGACGCGCACACGACATATTACGCACGCAAGTTACGGGCGGGGTATGGTGCGCAGCGCGCGTAAGCTATGAGCGGATCAATGGGGCTGCATTTCGCAACCGTGTTGCGCAAAGCACCATACTAGGCTACCAGGCCGGATTTTGATTTCAAAATCGGCGACCAACGCCTTGGTCAAAGCTACGTGCTGGCACGTATATACATGTAAACCGTGCTCGCGCAATCGGTCTATTATCGTAAACCTGGCGGCAGTAATTACTGCAGTTCTAAGATCGATGATGACGAAATTACGACTAAATTGCGCTACTCCCACACGTATACACGTACTATTGTGCTGCAGAGAATTACAAAACTACTTTGTCTCGCTCCACGTCGCAATGTCGCACACCGCACCCACGCACGTACAATACGATGTCAGTAATACTTGATTAGGCAATAGACTGTTATTTTCAAAACCCACTCCCACTGATTGCGTGGGGTCCGATTTCTTTGGAAAGAGGATTTGTTTGTATTCTGTTGTTTGACAGTAGAACCACAGCGCGCGCCGCTCGTCAACTATAGTGGTTTCTTTTTCGCCCGGCGGACGACCGCACAAACTTCCATGAAACGAAAACAGCATAAAATTGGACTATTAAAGGGCCTATACAACATTGGTAAAGGTCAAAAGATTGCCCGAGTTTGTGCGTTAAACCATGAAACATTGGAGGTTTTAGCTCAAATGGTAATCTGAGAAAGTATAGAAAAGGTGATATACAAAAATGTTGCAAACATTAAAAGTTATAGAAAAATGAAAAGTATAGATTTTTTTTTTTAAACGGTCACGATTTACGCACTGTTCTGTAGTGTACGAAATAGTTTATTACTCGCGAGTAATAAACAATTTGTCGATGTTTGAGTGAAGATTTCGCGAGAAATACAGCATCTCTGACCGTAAGATTTCAACATGAGGATTCTATCATGACCATCTACAAACTGTGTAAATTAGAAGGAAATCCGTGGACATCGATGTTTTCCGATCTTCCCAATGTTGTATTGGGCCTTTAACACGACCCAGTCATTCGGTTGTGAGTAAGATAATATTCAGCTCGTAAAATTATACACCCCGTGAAAATACAAAATGCGTTAAAAATTTGTATCACAATATAATGGGAATCCCCACCCCCATCTATTTCCTGTACTGCAAGTGCAACGCCCTCTCTCGCTGAATCAAAACGAAGAGGGGTGAAAGGTCACCCCCTTCACCCCGACGGCTCGAGAAAACAATGTTTACGACGATGAGCTGGCGAAACGAAAATGTAAGCCAACAGCGAGCCGAGTGTTTGCTGAGTGTACAGGAAACGGTGGTGGATTTTTTTTTTAGACAACGTCCTTCCGCATTGAGACACTGGGCCTGGTGGGCCCGCGTTATCAGTTTGAGAGAGGGTCAGTTGTTGTGAGCGCGCAGTCTGGGTCGCACGTCAGGCCCGTTCATTGCAGAGAGAGAGACAGAGAGGGACAGAATCTCGCTGCCGTTTGTCACACTATCTAGCGGTTTGTACGTGCACCTATACTGCGAGCGTGTTATAATCGGCACGCCGCCCGCGTGCCCAAGATGAACTGGGTGCGTCTCTCGCCGTTCTTCGCCGCGCTCGTGTCCTGGATCTGCGCCCCAAGTTGCGGCCAAGACTACGGCTCATCGGGTGAGTGAGCTGAGCTAGCTATGCCCTCGCAGAAGAGCGGCACGTGTTGAGTGGTTTTTCAAGGGGACTTTTTCGACGGCCAATTGAACGCGTTGCAGGCAAGGTTCTCTGGCAGAGAATTCGATCCTGGCCGCTGTACAAACAATACAGATAGCTCACTTGGCGGCGTCTCAGTCCGAACCAACCGCAGGAACCCTTAGTGCAATCCGTTCCAAGTGATAAGTGAGTGTCGATCTGCCAAAAGCTATAATGGTTTCCCCGTGTGCTCATGCAGTAACCCTTGTCCCGCTTTCGCAACTGGTATTGGGAGGCTGCATATACTTATAGCTTAGAGCAAGGTAGCGAGCTACACGATTCAGATAATTACTTTGATTCCTGGAAAATGATAGCATAAAGGCTCATGTATAGCCTGAAATGTGAACAGTGATACCGTTTGACTGAGACCGGCTCACATTTCATTCAAAGTGAAAGTTATGGACATGCACCACTGTAGGGAGGATATATTAATTATAAACAAATAACAATGGTACTGCATTGTATTTCTTGTTTGTACAACCACGGCAAATTAAAGGGAGTGTACACTATTTGCAAATAGTGCCCAATTTCCAGACTTTGCAAATTTGAGATATTACGTATTCATCGGTAAGTTTGTGATGATATCAGACATTCCGTGAAATTTGTGCGCTCGAAAAACCGCAGATTTGCCAATTTGTTCGGATTACAAAAAAGCCTGCCGATAGTGGGATATGCTCCCTGACAATGTGGGGGCTCCAAAATAGGATAAGTGGGTACCTCACCCCGAGGGTAGTGGTGAGGGGGGTCGTAAGGACAGGGAGCAGGGGTGCCTCCCGAAATGGGCAATTGGTACCTCCAGAATGGGCGTGAGGTTTTCATGGTGGAAGTTTAATGATTGTAAGTTTCATAATTGATCAGATTTGAAAGATTCCATGGTGTAAGTTTCATGATTGATCAGATTTGAAAGATTCCATGGTGTTAGTTTCATGATTGATCAGATTTGAAAGATTCCATGGTGTAAGTTTCATGATTGAACAGATTTGAAAGTTTGCATGGTGTAAGTTTCATGATTGACCAGATTTGAAAGTTTGCACGGTGTAAGTTTCATGATTGATAAGATTTTTAGATTTTCCTGGTGGGAGTTTTATGATTGATCAGATTTGGAAAGTTTGCATTGTGGAAGTTTAATGATTGATCAGATTTTAAGGTTTTCGTGGTGGAAGTTTCATGATTGATCAGATTTGAAGGTTTTCCTGGTGGAAGTTTTATGATTGATCAGATTTGAAGGTTTTCGTGGTGAAAGTTTCATGATTGATCAGATTTGAAGGTTTTCGTGGTGGAAGTTTCATGATTGATCAGATTTGAAGGTTTTCGTGGTGGAAGTTTCATGATTGATCAGATTTAGACAGTTTTCCTGGTGGGAGTTTCATGATTGATCAGATTTGGACAGTTTTCCTGGTGGGAGTTTTATGATTGATCAGATTTGGAAAGTTTGCATGGTGGAAGTTTCATGATTGATCAGATTTGAAGGTTTTCGTGGTGGAAGTTTCATGATTGATCAGATTTGGACAGTTTTCCTGGTGGGAGTTTCATGATTGATCAGATTTGGAAAATGTGCATGGTGGAAGGATTGAGGGTGACACCATCATTATGAAACATCTCTTTTGAGGCGGAGTGTGGCTCTGAGGAGAGCAACGTTCCGTAAGGGTGGCTCGATCGTGATATACCGCAGGTCAACATGCGTATAGTAGTGCCCCGCGACTGAGGGCGAGAGGCACCTCCTAAGGAGATGAGGTGCGCCCCTTGATGGCGTAAATGTGGCCTTAACAGAGGTGTCTCACGGAGCTCTCACGATCTTGTAATCTGGCCAAGGTTTTAAAGCTCCCCCATTTCACCATCTTCTCCTACTTCTCACTACTTCACTTCCTCCCCTCCTCCTCCACCTCCACCTCCCCATTCCCCTTCCCCTCTTCCTCCTCCTCCTCCTCCCCCTCTCCTTCCTCCCCTCCTCCTCTCCTTCCTCCCCTCCTCCACCCCCTTCCCCTCCACCTCCACCTGTACCTCCCCGTACCCCCTTCCCATTCCCCTCCTCCTCCTCCTTCTTCTCACCCTCCCTCCCCCCAAAAAAATCGACAGACTTTCTCATCGTGGCCGACAGGAACAACTCCAGCATCTACATGGGCAGCCTGAGCGACTTCCGGCTCTTCCCCTTGCCCATCGCCAACACGACGGCCCCGGTGGCGCTGGGCTTCGACCCCGTGGACCGGATGCTCTACTGGACCGACTACATGGACACCAGCATCCTGCGGTCTCGCCTGGACGGGAGCCAACGCCAGGTCCTGGTGCACGAACGACTGGTCGGTAAGCTGGTAGCCTTCTCCTGTCCCACTGTCCGACTCCCCTGCCTCCGTCTCCTCCTCTTCTTCTGTCCATATCCCTTCCTCTCCTCCTCTCCCCCCCTTTTTTACCCTTTCCCTTTATTCTTCACTTCCTCACCCCTCCACCCCTCTCCCCGTCTCCTCATCTCCACATTACTTCCTCCACCCCTCTCCTCCTCCCCTCATCTCCTCCTCATCTCGTCATCCCTTCCTCTGTTCTCTTCACCTCCACCCACTTTCCTCTTCGTCACTACCCATCCTCCCTATCTCCTTCTCTCCTCTAATCTTCTCATCTCATCTTCTCCTCTTCAGACTCCTATATTCGTCTTCTCATATTTTCCCTTTTTTCCTCTTCTCCCCTCCTCCCTCCTCTCTCCTCCCTTCTCCCTTCCCCTCTCACTCCCTGCTCCATCCTCCCTACTACTTCCTCCCTCCTCCGGTCCCTCCTCCCTCCTCCCTTTCTCTCTCCCTCCCTCCCTCCTCCATCTCTCCCTCCCTCCTCCCTTCTCCATCTCTCCCTCCCTCCTCCCTACTACCTCCTCCCTCCTCCCTCCCTCCCCCTCCCTCCTCCCTTCCTCCTCCATCTCTCCCTCCCTCCTCCCTCCTCCCTCCTCCCTCCTCCCTCCTCCCTCCTCCCTCCTCCCTCCTCCCTCCTCCCTCCTCCCTCCTCCCTCCTCCCTCCTCCCTCCTCCCTCCTCCCTCCTCCCTCCTCCCTCCTCCCTCCTCCCTCCTCCCTCCTCCCTCCTCCCTCCTCCCCACTACCTCCTTCCTCGTCCCCTCCTACCTCCTCCCTCCCTCCCCCTCCCCTCCTCCCCTACTGCCCTCCTCCTAAACTCAAACCAATGAACGAGGTCCTGCTAAAAACTGGAAACACCGTGTAGGCCCTCTGGCTACTCGGCATCTGTCAGTAAGTATGGTTGAAACACTTTGGCATAGATTGCATAATGCCGCACACAATGGCATCGACTTATCGCCCTTTACCATTCCTGGACTTCACGGGCTGCCCTGGATGGAAGGAAGCCAGGAACTCAGGGCCAAAATCCGGTCCGCAGGTCCGTGAACGAGCACCGAGACTCGCAGTCGGATTTGGCCGTCCCTTCACCCTCCTTCGCCCCCCGTCCAAGTTTGCTCAGTCACCGGTGACAGTCCGCCCTCGTATAGCTGTATCCTAGTGCTGCGGTCCGTGCCGTGGCGGCCGCTGCATGCACAGAGCGAAGGGAAAATCCCCTCGTGCACGACCACACAAAACCTGACGGGGCCGATTACAGCGTGGCAACGACTGATTGTGATGATGTTTGGACGGCAGGAAATGCTCTGTCTGGGCCATTCATTTGTAGCCGGTTTATATTATACACCAGCTAATCCTCGCGATCACCGGACAAAGCCAGCGTTCATTCCAATCGAATCGTGCGCTGAAATAGTAACGGCCCTTGGAACTTAAAAGCCCCTACACAACATTAGTCGAGGTCAAAGAATAGCATCCACACGTTGTCCGATCCAACATATGCATGAAATAGCACACCTGTGAAAGTTTCAGCTCAATCCGCCAACCGAGTCTCGAGAAAATCGTGAAAACCGCTTCATTTGTTTCGCGAAAATGCAGCATTTAACGCCGTACTTTCCCGAAAAAATAGTTTAGATCTCGTTGAGACGTAAACTATTTTTTCTACTCATTTCTTCCAAAATACAACATTTTAGGCAGACATATTTCAGTGCGAGGTTTCTACTATAACCATCTTCTAACTGTATAAGTTTCATGTAAATCTGTGAACATTTCTGTTTTTCGATCTTACAAATGTTGTGTAGGGGCTTTAAAGGCGGTATTGGAACGATGAGGATGTAACACTTGATAGCACTTGAGATATCGGGGAGGGGATGTTTGCTTATTGCCTTCCCTTCATTTCTTTTCTTTTCTCTCTCTCACGTTCTCTTTTTGTTTGGATCAGATCCAGGCGGTTTGGCACTGGACCCGGATGCGAGGCTGATGTTCTGGACCGACGGCTGGCCGAACAAGTTGGTGGAACGTGCCAGCATGGACGGACTCCACCGGCGCGTCCTGATCAAGGAGAAGAACATGCCCAGAGCCATCGCGGTGGACCCACGGCTGAGGTAAAGTACGCCCCCTCCTCCTGTGCCAGCCTCTCCTTCCTCCAGCTGCTCCTGCTCCTCATCCCCCTCCTCCTCCTCCCCTCCTCCTCCACCACCTCCTCTCCATCCTCGTGCTCCTCCTCCGCTTCAACATCTCCTCCTCCTCTACGACCCTCTTCCCCCTTCTTCTCCTCATCCTTCTGCTCCTCCTCCCCCTCTCTCTCCTTCTCATCCTCCTCCTCCTCCACCCCCTCCTCCTCTTCCCCTCCTCCTCCACCACCTCCTCTCCATCCTCGTGCTCCTCCTCCGCTTCAACAACTCCTCCTCCTCCTCTGCGACCCTCTTCCCCCTTCTTCTCCTCCTTCTCCTCCTCCTTCTCCCCCTCTCTCTCCTTCTCCTCCTACTCCTCCTCCACCCCCTCCTCCTCCTCCTCCTCCTCCTCCCCTCCTCCTCCTCGTCATCATTCTCCCCCTACCTCTTCCCCTCCTCACCCTTCTCATCCTCATCCTCCTCATCCTCTTCTTCTTCTTCGTCGTCGTCGGCCTACTCCACCTCCCCCTACCCCTTCCCCTCCTCGCCCTCCTCATCCTCCTCCTCCTCCTCATCCCCCTTTTCTTCGTCGTCGTCGGCCTACTCCACCTCCCCCTACCCCTTCCCCTCCTCGCCCTCCTCATCCTCCTCCTCCTCCTCATCCCCCTTTTCTTCGTCGTCGTCGTCCTCCTCCACCTCCCCCTATCCCTTCCCCTCCTCGCCCTCCTCATCCTCCTCCTCCTCCTCATCCTCCTTTTCTTCGTCGTCGTCGTCCTCCTCCACCTCCCCCTATCCCTTCCCCTCCTCGCCCTCCTCATCCTCCTCCTCCTCCTCATCCCCCTTTTCTTCGTCGTCGTCGTCCTCCTCCACCTCCCCCTATCCCTTCCCCTCCTCGCCCTCCTCATCCTCCTCCTCCTCCTCATCCCCCTTTTCTTCGTCGTCGTCGTCCTCCTCCACCTCCCCCTATCCCTTCCCCTCCTCGCCCTCCTCATCCTCCTCCTCCTCCCCATCCCCCTTTTCTTCGTCGTCGTCGTCCTCCTCTTCCTCCTCCACCTCCCTCTACCCCTTCCCCTCCTCGCCCTCCTCATGCTCCTCCTCTTCGTCCTCCCCCTCCTCCCCCTTCCCCTACTGCTCCCCTCCGATCCTCCTCCTCAACATGACCGTTTCGTTCGCCCATTCCCAGGCACGTGTACTGGTCCACCCTGGGCATGAATGCGGCAATCACTCGGTGCAACTACGAGGGCAAGGACCGCCACGTCGTGGTCACGAGTGATCTGCGGTGGCCCAATGGTATCGCCCTCGATCTCACAGGTAAGCGCTATACTCAGCTCTTGCAACTCTGTATAATAGGGTAGACAGACCAGGCTGAGATAAAAGGGAAGGGCAAGCAGTAGGGAAGGGATCAAAAGAAGGGCAGCTGGTAGACAAACAAGGGTGAGATCAAAGGGAAGGGCAAGCAGTAGGGAAGGGAGGAAAGGAGGAAAGCTGGTAGACAGACCAGGCTGAGATAAAAGGGAAGGGCAAGCAGTAGGGAAGGGATCAAAAGAGGAAAGCTGTTAGACAGACCAGGGTGAGATCAAAGGGAAGGGCAAGCAGTAGGGAAGGGATGAAAGAAGGAAAGCTGGTACACAGACCAGGGTGAGATCATAGGGAAGGGCAAGCAGTAGGGAAGGGATCAAAAGAGGAAAGCTGGTAGACAGACCAGGGTGAGATCATAGGGAAGGGCAAGCAGTAGGGAAGGGATCAAAAGAGGAAAGCTGGTAGACAGACCAGGGTGAGATCAAAGGGAAGGGCAAGCAGTAGGGAAGGGATCAAAAGAGGACAGCTGGTAGACAGACCAGGGTGAGATCAAAGGGAAGGACAAGCAGTAGGGAAGGGATCAAAGGAGGAAAGCTGGTAGACAGACCAGGCTGAGATCAAAGGGAAGGGCAAGCAGTAGGGAAGGGATCAAAGGAGGACAGCTGGTAGACAGACCAGGGTGAGATCAAAGGGAAGGACAAACAGTAGGGAAGGGATCAAAGGAGGAAAGCTGGTAGACAGACCAGGCTGAGATCAAAGGGAAGGGCAAGCAGTAGGGAAGGGATCAAAGGACGACAGCTGGTACACAGACCAGGGTAGGAAGTAGGAGGTTTGCGGTGACACGATGTACATCATCTCCCAAGAGAAGGAGTATGGCAGAGTATCCGAAACATTTGAGTGACCGGCTCTTTTTACTCCCTACACTCAAACAAATGTCCCATCTGTATAGCGAGTGTGATCATCGAAGAGGCGTGTCTCATTCATTCCCCCATGCTGTCATACCTCTTTCCCTTTTCCCCAAACCCACACACACCCACACAAGGAGGAGGCTGGCTCTACTGGTGCGACGCCAAAACCAAGGTGTTCGAGAAGAGTGATCTGCTGGGCGGGCACCGCCAGGTTCTCCTGCGGGAGAATCAGTCGCACCCCTACGGCCTGGCCCTGCACGGCGACACGCTCCTGTGGACGGACTGGAACGCCGACTGGCTCCTCCGCCTGCACATGGCCAACGAGACGGTGGAGGCGGCGGGGAACCAGACCTTCGCCGTGGCCACCGGCATCCTGGTCCACACGGCCGACCAGCGAGGTACACGTTACTTCCGTTGCGCTGACGTCACCGCACGCGCCATCTTTGATTGAGACGGTGTCACGCGAGGCACTTTTTTTTCCGCGTCCGCACTGGACTTAAAATGGGTAAACTAACCGAGCAAATGGGTAAATTGACCATTTTAAATCCAGTGCGGACAGCACAGGAAGTTGTCCTCCCAGGTAACTTACCCGACTCAAATGGGTAGTTGAACCGACCAAATTCTGCCCGGTTAAATTGACCAGGTCAGTTTAACCGAGTCGATAAGTCCAATCCGGACACGACGTCTCGGTAAACGACTCGGTAAAAAAAACACATCCGGCGCCCCGCACGTTACGCTACTGTATGCAAGACTCGTGCAGGCGCAGGGTAACAACGTGTTTGTGTGCCTAGAGTACATGCACATGTACACGAGTCGGTTAGTTTTACCGATCGTCTCGGTTAGTTTACCCGAGTCGAAAAGTCCAAGTGCGGACGCCGGGAAGATTTACCCATTGGAATGTTACCCAGGGGCTCGGTAAAAAAAAAAGTCCAGTGCGGACACGGCTCGATTTGAGCGTCCAGGAGTTAAATGAGATTTCTGCAGTATACTCGGCATGTAAGTAGCAATGCGTGCTCAGTGCTTTGCCCGATTGCCAGCTGAAAAGAAATGTGGGCAGCTCGGGCGGGATTCGAACCTGCTGGACTCCTGCTTTCTAGTGCGGACGTCTTAACACACTGGACCACCGAGCCGGTCGAGATCACGCGGTGGATTCGAATCCGCATATAGCGGTGAAACACCGCGTTGCGCGTTAAATTATCTGACGATTTGAAAAGACGATCAATTTCTTCGGGAGGATTTGAGATGGCGATTGTGAATCCTCTGAAGCGAATTCTGACATTTAAATGTTAGCAGGACATTTGACGGAGGCAGAAATTATTGATATCTGCCTTCGAGAAAGGTCCTGCTAAGATCGAAACGTCAGTTCAGCTACAGTTTTTATATTTTCACTTTGGTCACGCAGGTCGATGAAGCAGTTTGGAAATTGACTGCGTGTCGCACTGAGATCGAGATTTGACATTATGTTTTTATCTTAAAATGTCCTCGTACGCTCCTGTCGGTGTTGTTCTCAAGGTGACCTTTCAACTTCGACCCCGTCGACGACGTGCTCCAGCCCGTCCGTGCACCTTGACGACGAGCTGCCGTTGGGGGCGCACAGCGTCTCCGCCGCCTCCTCCACTGGCACTGCGAGGTCTGGCACCCAGACCTTCGTGGCCGTCTTGCTGTGCTCTCTCTGGTCAGGCACCGTCTTGACGAACCACTGATGATGAGGCGACATTTTTCGGGCGACGCGGTAACGAGACCTTATAGGTAAGGATTCTGGGAAGGGGTGGAGGGTGCGCGATTCATCGTCATGGAGAGACTTTCGTCGACTGTGGCTTGAGCCCCGACTCGTGTGTGATTCGCTTCGAGCATATCATCTTGATAGAGACGGCAAACCTTCTTCAAGCAAAGACGGAACTTCGACCTGAACAAGGAGCCGCAGAGTGGAGTTTATTATTATTTTTTTCGGATGAAGGAGACACTAATAATTAGACCCAATGATCACGCCTTGGGTGTCGGAAATGGGGGGGTTGGCGGTTGGTGCTCGGACGAGCGCTGCCCAAGAAAAGTGACGCCGGGCCGGCTGCCATCTTGGCACTCTCGTTCCCGTAGAGGGCGCCTCGCACTTGGCAACGGACGAGGTCGCGGGTGTAGGTCGAGAGACCCACGCCGACAATGCCGTTGCATTTTGAGGTGGCGATGATTATGGCCACCCAAAAGCTTCCACCGCGTGGGCGCGTGTAAACATTATAGCTTCCCCTTGTCTCGACCCTTGCTGGTATATCCAGCACGATTTGATGAGGCAGAACATTCATCGGTAACACGGAGGTGCATTGCACTACACAGTCCGAAGCAGGATACCAGTTGTGTAGGGTTTGTGTAGCGCTACGCAATGAGTGTACAGACCGATTGCGCAATGTCGTCAGTCACGTGACTTATATTGGGTATTCCGGTGTGGTCTAGGGTTCAAACTCCGAAATATTCTTCACAGATTTCGAGAATGAAAAGCCTCGATCGAGCAAACAAGTGCAACCTTGGCATGGGAGCCGCCATGTTTTTTTATGTTTTATTGTTTGATACCCACTGTAGTTCAGGGCACAATCGGTCAATTCTCTGGCTCAAAGCGGTCCCCGGGTTGCAGTGACGTCATTACCCCCCCCCCCGACCCCCCCCCCCTCCTCACTAACCTAACCGGGGTAAAAGTAGGGTCACTCGATGGTAACCTGAGTCTAGCAGGGAATGGTAATGGAACGAACCTTATACCAGCCGACTTTCAGTCCAATCTGTATGAAGATATTAAGAGATCAACTGTATAATGGGACTGCTACGGTCAGCGAACGATTCTAACGCTGACGTATAGTTTCCTTCGCTTACGGTAAGCCTGTTTTAGCACCAGGCAAGTCTTTCCTTAATGTTTGGTCCCATTTTGTTCCCATGATTATAACTAGCGAGTTTGGCTGGTGGTGTCGGCACAGAATTTGGGGGTTTTCAAACCTCCGAGTAGGGACCTATTTTGTTTATTCTTAGCGGCAGGGGCCCTATGTGTTGACACACACACGAAAAGGGCTGGATAGCTCAGTTGTAAGAGCTCTAGAGTACATTAATCCAGAGGTTTAATCCAGAGGTTTTTTTGGCAATTTGTTCAAAAGTTCCCAGTCAGTTTTTCCTTTGTTTGATTGAAATTCTTGTCTACTATTTTAGCAACTCTAAGCGGTGTGCCGTGAAAAGTCCACGGTCATCATGGCCGCTAAGACCGGATATCCCCTGCGCAATCTAGACCGATCAGTCTGGGTCTTTGTAGCACGTGCTATGTCTCGAGGTCATGGAGTGTCGCATGCCAACCTTTGCGTGCTCCAGTAATTGTATTCACCTCGTGTGTGGGTAGGGTTGCAGCCTTACACTAAATCAATCCAAGATGGCTCCGCCGAAATGATTATCATAAAATGTGGACCCACGACTTTTTATTAAGGGGTCTGTGGAAGCTGATTTACTGATTAGTGTAGAATAAGTGAACTGCGCTTAAGACAACTCAACCTGGGGGATCACTGTTAAATTTGGTGTGTGATTTGGAAAATATCTGGCTTCAAAATGTGACCCTATTTGCCTGTATAGAGGTGGAGGGATCCACTCCAAAACCCTTGCAGAAATTCGGCTTGGACGTCGGCTACACATTTTTGGGAGTGTTTTTCAGGGGAAAATTAGCAAAAAAATCTAATCGACTAAGGGCACAAAAAATTGAAAAAATAATCTGAGAGATGAAGGTCTAAACTACAACTTTCAGTATAGCTAGAGGAACTGCGAAACTTTTGAGTGTGGAAAAAATGGCTTTGAAAATTGAGCGTTCAGTGGGAGCTCGATCTGGTGTTCTGCAATGGTACCGTAGATCAAAGAGAGGGCGCCCTCTTGCGGTGGCCTGCTAAAGCTATGGTGGCCTGTGGTGTCCCCCCCTCCCAAATTGGTTTACAACTTGAATAGCCTGGACTCTTTGTCTTTGTGTGAAATATCGACAGGGCCCACAAACCGTACCCATTGTTGACATTGTCATCATCGACAAGGGATTTCTTTGTGGGAAAACTAAGACATCCATTTGACGCACGATGTTTTCAGACAAAAACTTGCAACACCATGCCAGTTCCGAAATGACAGGCAGTTTTCAAATGCAGTATTAGTAACTCTTTCAGTTGGAGTAGCATGGGGGAAAAACTGCTTACTGACTAAAATTACCAAAATGCAAATCTCAAAAATTAATTCTTCGATCCTAGCAGGATCTAAATGTCAGTCAGTACCACCAAATTGTTGATAAATTAATTAATTATTTATCTCCCTGCATTTGAAATTCTTAGCGTTCTCATTATTATGCAACAATAATTATTCGAGTTACGACAGGATTTTTCTTTCATTTGTAATAATTGATAAACAAAGATGTATATACGATTTTTTGTAAGAAAATGGTTGTGTGGAAAGTATAAGACATTATTTTGCATGACAATTTGACACTATTTTCTTTTGTAACGTACAGAGCGAGCATACGTGTAATTGATTCGGTCGAGGAAGGCACTTGTAAATAATTTATTACTCCGCCTCATTAAAGGAGAATAATCAAAATGGTCGTCTGAATTCCAAACTGTATCTTTGTTGTCTAAAATCTAAATGTACTAGAAGCTAGCAGCATGTTAGAAAAAATGATACGATAGGACAACCCCTCGTCCTGATTTTTGCAGCCTCGAGCTGCTTAACATTTTTAGCTAAGAAGAGAACAAAAATATAAGTTGACAAGAGAAGCTAATAATTATCGATGTTTATAACCTAATAAAATAATACAGGTATGCAAGAGGGCGCTATTTATCCGCACCATTCCACGACGTGGGAGAAAGAGAGTTTTCGAAAAGTTGACGCAACTGCAAGCCACAAACAACAAAGGCCATTTATCCCTGTCATTTGTGCACTTTCGATCGAAACCAAAGCTTTCTATCTTCTGTTACACTCACTGCAAAATGCAATCGACTCAATTACGCACGCATCCGATCGCATACGGCCCCGCAGGCTCGTCCGCGCCGGTGCGTATTGAGTGCGGATAGGAGCCACCACTATAAATAGAGCGAGGGTCGGCGGGGCCGCGTCACAACGACACAAACTAGAAGTCGACTCTCACGCGTGGGCGACTTAGCCCACCCTAACCCTGACTTCGCCTACTGCTCTCGAAAGAGAACAGCGTTTTCCTCTCACACCCTGCAGTTTTTTCCAAGCTAGTTTCTGTAGGTCTGACGGGCCCAATGCTGGGCGGTTTCCCCCAAGGTAAACCCCCCCCCCTCCAAAAAAAAACCAGCTTGTGAGACGGCCGGCTCGGGTTTGTCAGTCGTGCCCCTGTGGTTTTAAAATGGCGTCGTGGTTCGACTTTGTATTCACCCCCTCAGACTGCAACAGGCCCGTCTCGTAGTCTCTCGCTCCAGCCGTGGCTCTGTCACACGCTGGACTGCCAGTGGCTGCACGGACGGACTCCCTGGATGTCCTTGGGGCCGTGTCGAGTCTCGTCGTCTGCTGCAAGCAGAATCCAGAGTAAACATGCTGACCCTTGCTGCAATGGCCATCACCCTGTGTATCGTGGGTGACTGGGCAAGCAGTAGAGTCACACACTTTAATATCGGGTAGCACCCGAGTCCATTCTTCGACTGAAGCCTGTAGTGTGTACACTCGCGTACAGTATATAAGTACAATGTACACTGTACATGTGTTATGAAAAGTAGAGTACAGTACAGTGTGTACATGTACGTATACACGCACTGTAAATGTACATGTACAGACAACTTCAGTATACTGCCAGTCTGTACACGTACATGTACATTCTATAGTCCTCAATTACCGTCAGTCTGTATGTGGATAAGTACATGTACTCGTCATTCATGATTGTTAGCCTGCTAACAATAGTGAATGGTGAGCTACTTACTGTTCAACCATGGAGGTATAGGTTCAACCATGGAGGTTTTATACCTCCTTGGTTCAACGTCCCTCCATGGGTCAACACGTCTTCCCTCTCTGGCGATGAACACTCACACAGCATGATTCTCCTTAAATCCACATTGTGGGCCATGAATATTCACCAAAATAAACCGTCAGTATTTATATACTATGGAGTATTTCCTCCGTGGTACAAATACAATAATTACAAGTTTACTACAAAGTACAAGCATTCTACAGTACATGCATGTACTTGTACATGTGAAGGTGTACACATGTACAGTACATGTACATGTACAGTACAGTACGCTTATAATGTACAGTTCATTTACTGTACATGTACGTACAGTACATGTCCACTGTACATGTACATGTACGTACAGTACATGTAATGTACATGTACATGTCCACTGCACATGTACATGTACATTGTATACAGTGTACAGCTGTACTGGGTACATGTACAGTACGCTTACATGTACATGTACATGTACATGTACACATGTACATGTACAGTTCATGTACAGCTGTACATGTACTGTACATGTACATGTACAGTGTACTGTACGTATAGTATTATGAACGTACAGTACATGTACATGTCCACTGTACATGTACATGTATGTACATGTACATTGTACGTGTACATTATTGTATACAGTGTACAGCTGTACTGTGTACGTGTACATGTACATGTTTATTAGGCAAGCCTAATACCTCCTTGGTTTCCCGTTGCTGTGTTGGCGAGGACGCGTACACAACATGCACAGTACGAGCAGAAAAGCACCGTTGAACTACTGTACATGTACATGTACATGTACTGTACATGTACATGTAGTCATGTATGTATTGTTTACGGCCGACTCGGTAATCGGGGTCAAAAGGTCATCTCCCAGGGACGTACACAGAGTGGCCATGCACGTTCGTACCGTACGCGTACGGCGTATGCAGTGCGCATGTTGGTGGGTCTTTTCCTCCATCGCCTCCATGGTTGTTCAATCATGGAGGAATAAGGACTTATTCCTCCATGGTTCAATTCAGACAGCGATATTTGTCACTCACTGTCACAGGTTCCATGCTCGGGAGTCGATAGTGAATAAAAAAAAACACTGGCTGTTTGATTTCTTTATTTGGGTGGAGTCTGGCTCTCTGAATAACACACAACATTTCGAGGACACTGCATGCTTGGATTACGGCCTCTGTTTGAGCTGTTTATCTAATTCGTCGATTTTGGATAGGCACATCGATCCTTCCCATTCGCCGAATTGGATAATAATGACAGTATTTGTTAATAAACATAGACTCGTGCCCAGTCAACCATGCAGTACAGTGTTACTGGCGTCACGTACAGCTTTGTAGGCACTGTAAGCGTACGTGGGCTGTACGTGTGCTGCTGTTCTAAATCCATTTAATTCACATCGACGATTTTGGAAATGCCCTTTGCTTTTAAAAATGGAGGAAGCATCTGACTATATATACAGTAATAATTTATAAGCTTGTCTCATCGCAACGTGGTAAATATTCAGGCCTCCATGATAGAGGTCAAAGTGTGTACAGATACAGCTTATGTGACCCGGCACAGCGACATGAGGAATATCACACCAAAACACTTTTCGAGTAAACGACGCCTGAAGTCAAAGTATCTTCTCAAATCGATACAAACAACAACAAAAACTTTTTTTTCGGAAAGTTAATGTATTGGAGGATATTATGGCCAAAGGATTTTTCCGAAATCCGTCTGTAAATGTTGAAAAAACAAGGATTTCGGGGAGTGTTTGTGTACTGTTTTCATGAAAATGTAGAGTTCCTGCCTTTTGAAATTTGAATGACCGCATTCGAGGAGTTAGAAATAGAATGGTGCAGCTATATTGTGTCTGGTACCAAACGAATGAGCGAAGTCCCCTTCAACAAAGTTCACACGGAAATAATTTTGATATCATTTGAAAGCTATTGGTATACTCTTTCACATCATTAGAAAATCTCAAAATCTCACAAGTGGGGGTTATTCCTCGTTATGCTGTGCCGGGTCACATATAGGTCTTGTGTTCGCCGTGTGTACGTAGTACATGTACATTGTACATGTACATTACATGTACATTGTACACACACGGATTACCTGTGTTCTGGTGCGCTTCGCACCGAGTTTTCCCTGCCATTATATTATTGGATGCATGCCCAGTGAAGCTTACAAGCGTCGCTGGTGCCATCGGCTCTGTATAGTGTATACGCTGTAGGGGACAATCTTTCCACAAGCGACCCCCCCCCCCCAACTCCCATACCGATCTGAGGGCCCCCGTGCTGCGTGGAAAAGCCATAGAGGTCATCCGACTCGATCGTTTGCTGTTGTGATGCAGATGCACGATCTCTGTTATTATATCAACCCCAATACATGCACGTTCTCGCACGCACCCCACGCACGCACTGCCTGCATCTGCCCACACACTCTCGCCAGCTGAGCGGCAAAATCACTTTCTCCTGACGTCCGTCCGTCAAGCTCTCCTCTGCAATCTGTTGAAGTTCTCGCGGTGACTCGTCGGAGCCAACTATCACTATCAGGATGGATGGTAAGTTCCAAGGGAAGGTATAGTCGGGTGAAGTGCTAGTTTACGATGTCGTATTGAAACCGCCTCCATTCGTCTGCCCATGGAGGAATCTCTTCTTATTCCTCAAGGCCAGACGCCCATGGAGGTGGTCTGCCTCTAGTCTAAGCCATGGTCTAAGGCTGTATGTTGATCCATGACCCACGGGTTGACCCATCTAAAAATGCAGTAGCAGTACTACTAGTAGTAGTACTACTGCTAGTACTACTACTACTACTAGTGCTAGTACTAGTACTAGTGTTACTACTACTACTAGTACTAGTACTAGTACTACTACTACTACTACTACTAGTACTAGTGCTAGTACTAGTAGTAGTAGTACTGTACATGTACTTGTATGAGTGCACTGTGTGGTTGTGGTTTGCAGATCAGTGCAGTGAGAGTATAATGCCCTCTGTTCTAACCCAGGGGCGTGTGTTTTGAGATTTAGGAATCTGGAGTTCACCCATTAATTTGCCGTCGGCGAACCACCTTTCCCCTAGCTTCCACCGTCTCAGGATAATTAGAAATAATGCGCCCAAAGTGTATAGATATTATATTCTGTACAAAATATGCTTGAATATTACGAAATCCAAAACTATACGTGTATATTAATTATTATGTATTTATGCCCTGCCACTTATGATGAAACGAGATGGGGTAAAAAAAGGGAATGAATGAATCAATAATATGGCTGTCTCTCTGCGCTGCATGGGGACGTTGAGAATGGTCGTTCCACCCAGCTCCATACTCCACCGATTATGGAGAGCTATAATCTTCGTGCTTGTTAGCGGCATATAGTGCTATAATGTTGTAGGATTGACCCGTACGGTGGGCTGACTTGGGTGTGTGTTGTTAATGTGTCCCCAGTGAAAGTCTGTCCGGCCGGTCGGGGTGGTAGCGATTTCACTGTTTGTCATCTCAACGGCGGGGATTGTCTGTACAGAAAACCTCGCGTAAACTTATGATGTAGGGCTGATGGTCGGATTGTAATTCGTCAGGTGACTTGCCATTGATGAAGGACATCGGGGCAAAAGGAGGTCTCTAGTTAAGGTCATATTGTTACGTCATTATGAGGTAAAAACTAACTGTAGAAAGCCATACAACGGAACAGACGGAATTTGTTCCCAGAAAAAGGGTGTAAAGTGATTTTAACGTCTGAATGCACTTATGCCCTTTTGTAGAGTTGGTCTTAGTCTTACAAAATTACTCAACTCAACACTACATTTCAATACTTTTATTCCACTCCATCCCATCACCCCCATCCCATGCAATTCCATCCCATCCCATCCAATCATATCCTATTCAATTCCTTTCAATCCCATTCCATCTCATACCATGCAAACCCATTAAATCCCATCCCATCCAATCATATCCCTCCCATCTCGGCCAATTATTACCATTCATCACATCCCATCCTTCCCATCCCATCTTATAATAATTCACTCCATCACCTCACCCATCCAACCCAACACAACCCATGCATCCCACCCTATCCCACCCTTGCCCACCCCACCCCATCCCAACCTACCCCATGACATCCAACCCCATCCCATCTCTTTTTACCCCATCCTTTCCCCTTTCCATCCCCACCCTTTCCCATCCCACCCCATTCCATCCCACACTATATCCTATCCCACCCCACCGTTTCCCATGTACCCCACCCCATCACATCCCATTTCATCCCATCCCACCCTTTTCCATCCTACCCCATCCCACCCTTTCCCGCTCCATCACATCCCATTTCATCCCATCCCATGCCCTTTTCCATCCTACCCCATTCCATCCCACACTATCCTATCCCACCCCAACGTTTCCCATGTACCCCACCCCATCCCATCCCATTTCATCCCATCCCACCCTTTTCCATCCTACCCCATCCCACCCTTTCCCGCTCCATCCCATCCCATTTCATTCCATCCCCACCCTTTCCCATCCCACCCCATTCCATCCCACACTATATCCTATCCCACCCCACCGTTTCCCATGTACCCCATCCCATCCCATGCCCTTTTCCATCCTACCCCATCCCATCCCATGCCCTTTTCCATCCTACCCCATCCCACCCTTTCCCGCTCCATCCCATCCCATTACATCTCACCCATTCCCATCCCACCCCAACCCAACCCAACCCATCCTCCTCCCATATACATTTTTTTTTTACAGACGGTTATTCGTCAACCAATGCAACGGATTATGACTTCGCCGCATTTTACTTCCCCGAGTGGAGATGGAACGTGGTCATGTCTCTGTGTATGGCGGCTGTTGGGTTCCCGGCCAATCTCGCCCTGTTTCTGGTAAGTATAAAAACAAAAACAAAATCGAGGGAGACCAGAATCGTCTTCAGCCGCGTTTCCACTTCTAAAAAAATTTAAGTAGGCCTATAGGTAAAACCTTACCCCCTTTCCAATTATTGAACTTTTTTGGATCGGGAAGTTTAACCGAGACGGTGGTTAAAGCATTGATGTTACCTACTCCATGGTTACAGCAAGGAGGTTCGCCTGATACTTCCATGGTTGAAGCTTAGCTCGTACTTTATTAACCATGCAGGAAGGAACCTTAGTCTATGGTTAAAGTACAGAGCTGGATATAACGGCAGTGCGTGACCTTCCAGGCTACATAATGGTGCCCGCGAAATGAAAACGATTTAGATCGTACTGCAAGACGTGTATGTATATACTGTATAGGAACCGTGCACAGCCCAAAGTATGTTGTTACACTTTACAGGCCCACATTAGACCATGTGTTAGTTGGTATTTTCTTTTGAACCGAGTGGCGTTGTAAAATGTCGTATGTTTTTACTGGACTAATCGACTCGGTAAAACTTACCCTGGTCACTCATCCTCCCTAACGTCGCCTGTGTGAAGCCAGATGCTCACCAGATTGGGTAGACCTTCAGTAGCTGGTTTCCATCTACTTTGAGTAATTCAGACTTGAGTCTTCGGGCAGCAGCTCGTGCAATTGATTGTAGTAAAGCATTCTCCTTCTCATTCTTCTCTTCCTCTTCCTCTTCCTCTTCCTCTTCCTCTTCTTCCTCTTCGTCTTCCTCGTCCTCGTCCTCGTCCTCTGCCTCGTCCTCTTTCTCTCCAACTCTTTATCTTCCTCTCCAACTCTTCCTCTCCAACTCTTCCTCTCCAACTCTTCCTCCTCCAACTCTTCCTCTCCAACTCTTCCTCTCCAACTCTTCCTCTCCAACTCTTCCTCTCCAACTCTTCCTCTCCAACTCTTCCTCTCCAACTCTTCCTCTCCAACTCTTCCTCTCCAACTCTTCCTCTCCAACTCTTCCTCTCCAACTCTTCCTCTCCAACTCTTTATCTTTCTCTCCAACTCTTCCTCTCCAACTCTTCCTCCTCCAACTCTTCCTCTCCATCTCTTCTTCCTCCAACTCTTCCTCTCCAACTCTTCCTCTCCAACTCTTCCTATCCAACTCTTCCTATCCAACTCTTCCTCCTCCAACTTTTCCTCCTCCAACTCTTCCTCCTCCAACTCTTCCTATCCAACTCTTCCTATCCAACTCTTCCTATCCAACTCTTCCTCCTCCAACTCTTCCTCTCCAACTCTTCCTCTCCAACTCTTCCTCCTCCAACTCTTCCTCCTCCAACTCTTCCTCTCCAACTCTTCCTCTCCAACTCTTCCTCCTCCAACTCTTCCTCTCCAACTCTTCCTCTCCAACTTTTTCTCCTCCAACTCTTCCTCCTCCAACTCTTCCTCTCCATGATCCAACTCTTCCTCACCAACTCTTCCTCCTCCAACTCTTCCTCCTCCAACTCTTCCTCCTCCAACTCTTCCTCTCCAACTCTTCCTCCTCCAACTCTTCCTCCTCCAACTCTTCCTCTCCAACTCTTCCTCTCCAACTCTTCCTCTCCAACTCTTCCTCTCCAACTCTTTCTCCTCCAACTCTTCCTCCTCCAACTCTTCCTCTCCATGATCCAACTCTTCCTCTCCAACTCTTTCTCCTCCAACTCTTCCTCTCCAACTCTTCCTCCTCTAACTCTTCCTCCTCCAACTCTTCCTCTCCAACTCTTCCTCCTCCAACTCTTCCTCTCCAACTCTTCCTCCTCCAACTCTTCCTCCTCCAACTCTTCCTCTCCAACTCTTCCTCCTCCAACTCTTCCTCCTCCAACTCTTCCTCTCCAACTCTTCCTCTCCAACTCTTCCTCTCCAACTCTTCCTCCTCCAACTCTTCCTCTCCAACTCTTCCTCTCCAACTCTTTCTCCTCCAACTCTTTCTCCTCCAACTCTTCCTCTCCAACTCTTTCTCCTCCAACTCTTCCTCTCCAACTCTTCCTCTCCAACTCTTCCTCCTCCAACTCTTCCTCCTCCAACTCTTCCTCTCCAACTCTTCCTCCTCCAACTCTTCCTCCTCCAACTCTTCCTCTCCAACTCTTCCTCGCCAATTCTTCCTCGTCCTCCATCATCTCCCCCTCCACTTCCTCCTGCTTCTCTCCCTCCCCCCCTCGTCCTCTCCGTCCTCTTCCTCTTGCCCCTCCACCTCCCGTGCATCATCTCTCCACCGCAACCAGGTCATTCTGCTCAACAGCAACTTGAGGACGACCTCCAACCTGCTGGTGGGCAACCTGGCCCTAGCCGACATGATGATGTTCGCCTTCTCCGTGCCCATGTCCACCACGGCCTGGATGCTCATCAGCTGGCCCGGGGGCGCCCTGGGCAGCCTCCTCTGCAAGCTGGGCGGCGCCGGCTGGGCGCTGTCGCAGGTCCTGTGCGCCACCTCGCTGACGGCCGTCAGCATCGAGCGCTTCCTCTCGCTCCGGCGGCGCGTGCAGGCCCAGCGCACGGTGGCCATCCTGGCGGCGGTCTGGCTTCTCGGCGCCTGCTTCGCCCTGCCCTTGCTCCTGCTCGGCCACACCGTCAGCCTGCCCGGCCTGACGCTCTGCCTCCTGCTCCCCACCACGCTGACCGGCATCCGAGCCTACACCACGTGCTACGCCGTGCTGACCTACTTCCTCCCCGTGCTGATCATCGTGGCGTGCTACGCCGGCATGGCCCGCGACCTGATCGGCCGGGGCGGCGGCGCCGGCGAGACGGCGGACAGCGTGCGGTCCCGCCGCCGCCTGGCCGTGGTGGTGCTCCTGCTGGCCGTGGCCTTCGCCGTCTTCTGGTTCCCCTACCACTTCATCAACATGTTCTTCGCCCACGCCGACTTCGAGACGCAGGCCGACCAGCTGATCGCCCTCGACTACGAGCGCCTGATCGAGATCGCCAGCACCCTCATCTACGTCAACTCCTGCCTGAACCCCTTCGTCGTCTTCCTCATCAGTCGGGTGCACCGGCGCCCGCTGGTCCACTCCCTGCTCTGCGGTTCCCGTTGCTGCTGCTGCTGCGGCGGCCGTCCGGCGCGCCCCCCGGCCGCCGTGAGCGCCCCCATGGACGGACGCTACGCACCCGTGCCGGATGGCGTCTACGCAGAGACCACCATGAGCCTGACCGAGTGCCCCAGGTGAACGGGAGGGGGCGCTCTCCGAGACTGATCAGACTGGTTCTCCGCGGCGGCGTGCATGCATTATAATCATATTCGACGTCATAGCCGTGACGTCACGACGGGGTCAATCAGGTACAACCATGGCAACAGTACTGTCTCACGCTATACTAACGACCATGTAGGGAAATGTTTAAAGACATCGCATTTAGGTGTTGGGAAACTAAAAACTAACTACAGCTTTGTTTTATTTCGATGAATTTGCGTTGAAAACGAGGAACGTTTACATGCCCTTTGCAAACTGTACGGACTGCGGACGAGTTGGCTCCTACGGAAGTAGTGCGAGCCAGCGCTATGGAGACGGGTGTGACCTCGGCTGCAGGAAGTGACGTCAGAATACGACAGCTCGGCTATCGGAGTGAAATCGACGTCAGGATGCCGTAATGGCCTGACGAACACCCGCGACTAAGGTGCGGCCGTGACGTGTGCGTGTGACGTGATGCGCGTTCGACTTTGCCCACGGTCGATGCCGCCACGCCTCAGCGGCGCCTTGTCCCTGGTTTTGCAAAAAATAATGGCGGTTTCAGTCAACTTACGCTCTGGCGCCCTCTGTTGTCAACCCATAAGATATGTCGATACCTCAGGCATGGTGTTTTCCAGGCCTACTTTTACGCTGTCGTGTGACGTGAAAAAATAGGATTTGACATTACAGTCATTACAGTTTGTAAACCGGTCTGATGCTAGAGTTACTGCTCGTTAAAAAAAAAAATTATCTACTTTCTCGTGTTAACCACATGGATAGAATTGTTAGTCCAACTGATTAATAATTTAGGGGTAGGATTTAGGACTAACCTGTTGGGAATTATTTTAAGTTCTGACTTCTCGTAACAACAACAGCTCCATCAGTGCAGTATGTATTCATTGTCTACATACAATAACGCAGGATACAGTGGGGGAAATGTGTATGCCAATGTGGCCGCTACTATACTGAGCACAGGCTTCGGTTGCTTGTCTAATCGTTGTCCCAGCCAGTTTGTCGCGTGGAATTTGGCGCCGCTCTTGACTGACAGACGATAACGACTCCCGATAGGCCAGCCCTGGGGTGGTATTGGAGGAGGGGGAGGGGCCTGCCATAGTCCGAGGTCGAGCTCAACTTAGAGCTAATGAAGTGTATGTCAGCCATCGCGTGAAACGCTTTTATTTGTTACAGTTACTACATGCACCACAGCGGGAATCCATGTACATATTCAATCCCTTTTATGCGTATAATATTAAAGACCATGTTCACTTTTTTTATGTTTTCCCGAAGACAGCAGTATTGCGATCGTAAAAATCTGTTCCGAGATAGAACTTGACCTTGCGGTATTAGTAGTGCTTTTCAGAATCATGTTCATCCATTCGCTATTACATACGGGCTATTCACAATAGTGCGCCCTAAAAGAGTTTGCAAGCGTTTGCCAATCATAATGCGCGGAATAATTATACCGACCCAATGCTCGCCTACAAAGGGTCGACAGATTCTGCGCATTGTGATTGGCCAATACGCGATGCAAACTCTTGAGGGTGCACTATTGTGAATCGCCCGTATTATTTGCTGAATAATAATAATTTATACAAGACCACCAATAAAAGGCCTCGTAACATTCAGCTGATTGGTCGAGTGATTGTCACGTGTCACGTTTTCCAAATTGGAACCAGGGGATCAGACTTTATGTTTGACTGCCCGTATGTTGCAGATGAGTTTCAAATCGCAACCACAAAAATATGACATACCCGGGATTCTAACCTCGGACATCTGGCGCACTACCTTACCATCAAAGATCGTGCATGCACATAAATTATTTGTATCGCCCTATACAGTATGTACAAATCCAGAGATTTACAATCAATGAATAGGTCAAACACATAAAGAAAATTAATCAATTAATTAATTGCTGATTTAGCTACAATATGCAATGAAATAAATTGAATCAACTTTAAAAGCCTACCACTTGCCACATAATAAGTGAAGGCTGTGCGCTGCCCGAGTTTATCCAAAAGATAAGATGTCCAAAAGGGAAGTTTTGGGGAATAGCTAAGGCTATAATACACAAAATAATAGCAATGGGCAAGACTGATCCAAGCTCCGAATCGTGATACTTCGTATACGAATTCAGTTGTTTTTGCACAATGGGCAACGGCAGTTTATTGCATCCCCCAAAAATAATTTTCAAACAAATTATAAACAGCGCCCTCTCTAGATGAAATCCTCCCCGAAAATATATTTTTATAAACAGCGCCCTCTCTAGGTGACACCGTTGTAACGCGAGTTTTGGGAATAGAAACTTTTTTGAGTTTGAAAAGGGAACGAAAGTTTGCGTGTAGAGTGACAGGCGCTCACAAACAATGAATCGCCCTGACGTCCAAAACTAGGCACGAGCCCCTGGCAATGTCGACGGTGTGGACCGGGTTTGCTCGTCGACGTTTCCCAAGGTGACGCCATGGAGGGAGAATTTCAGCGAGAGGCGAAGAAGGCAGGGTGAGTTGGGTTTCAGAAGAAGTTGGAAAACACCAAAACAAACCAGGCGGAATGTTTTCTTGTCCGGAAACTGGGCAATGATTGGACCATCCTGTTCCCCGACGGCAGTCAAGGTGAAGACTAAGTGAAATCAACGCCACTTAGTCTGTATTGGGTGGAGTTTTACTAATTCCATCAATAAGAATAATGTTTTGCCCAAAAACTTACAACAATTTAGAAAAAAAAAGTAAATTGTAATTCATATACCGCCTTACCGGTGTCATGCCAAATAGTGTCCCCTGCCAAATAGTGTCCACTCATTAGCATACTGATCGCTGATTGGTCCAATACGTATGACATTCAACCACCGTGGTTGGGATATGGTTGCGCACTACACACGCATTGTGTATGGTTGCTGGCCTAACACGCAACGTTGGGCACTTTGGTACCGTTGGACCCTAACTGTAACCGTAACGCTAACCCTAACCCAAACTACCCTAATCCTAACCCTAATCCTAATCCAATCCTAATTCTAATCCAAACCCTAACCCTAATGACCCTAATCCTAGTCCTAACGCTAACCAATCAGCAATCAGTATGCTAATGAGCGGACAGTATTTGGCAGGGACACTTTTTGGCAGGACACCGGGTATGCAAAAATGATAACTAAAAATAAAAGTTAGAAGACTTAAGTAGAATGACCCAAATCATGCAAATGTCAAAAATTAGGAGGGCAGGACCTTTCCCAAAGCAGAGTGACTCTGCCTTTGACAGTTTGAGTTTGAGAGAGGTTCTGCTACTAAAGTGCTAGGAGTAGGATGGATCGAAACGTCTTGCCAAAATGGTCCGTCCATTCCCTTTCTTTGCACAATGTCTATTGTCTTCATTAATAGGTGATCTA
The DNA here is from genome assembly GCA_949987565.1 of Luidia sarsii. NCBI lineage: Eukaryota > Metazoa > Echinodermata > Asteroidea > Paxillosida > Luidiidae > Luidia > Luidia sarsii. Next base: position 13,233,534 of record OX465116.1, read on the forward strand.
CTGTTTAGGCGATGTATTGTTTTCAGCTAAAGAATAAATTCTTGCCATAAATTGCCCCGTCCATCCGTCCGCCCGTCCGTCCGTCCTTTCCCTGTCGTTGCCCTGTGCAGGCTGTTTGAGGTGCCCGTGTCCTCCTGCGAGGCCGAACTGCAGGAGCTGATGCGACAGATCGACATCATGGTGCACAACCGCAAGGCGGAGTGGGAGGCGGACCTAGAGGGCGCCAGACGCCGGCTGCGCCTGCGCGACCAGGAGGTGGCGTCGCAGCGCACGGCGCTGGAAGCCAAGCACCTGGAGGTAGTGTAGCGCCCCCCGGGGGTGCGGGGCAGAGGGACGTGATCGCAGGGTCGGAGTGAGAAACAGAATATTGATGGATGACATCGTCAATACATCATCAGTCAATAATGCACATTAGTGGATCTTGTGCTCATCCAACTCCAAGATGGATATTGTTATCTTTACAAAATGGCGCCCCCCCCCCCCACCCCGGCAAAGACTATTTGACTACTGGGGAAGGCCACCATCTAATTGCCGGATAGCTCGGATGGAAGAGCGCTGGTACGTTAATCCAGAGGTCTCAGGTTCAAGTCACGGTCCAGTCAAAGTTTTGTTTGCCAATTCTTATTATTTTTTTTTTTTTGTAAAAATATGGTGTATTTTCTGTTTCTGGAAAAAATGGCAAAGAAAACTTTGACTGAACCGGGGCTTGAACCCAAGACCTCTGGTTTTGCGCACCAGCCCTCTTACCATCTGAGCTATCCAGTTCATAGATGGTGGCCTTCCCTAATGGCCAACTAGTCTTTGCCGGGGTGGGGGGGGGCGCCAGTCAGAAACATTTGACCATTAACAGCCGTATATCTCCAGGAAATTTCGTCCGCTTTTCTCATTCAATGTCAACCTGGCTACAGCAGCTCGGGGATCGCGGAAAAGTGGATGCAACTTTTTTTTTTTTAAGTCAAAACAAATTCAAGGAACAAGCTGACTGGGAATGATGGAATTTTTTTTTTTTCACTGAGCAGATCGGCCGCTTGCGACACCTTCTAGATAGCAGTGAGGGCGACAAGAAGCTGACGGCATCCAAATACGAGCAGAAGATCACTCAGCTCAAAACACAGGTACGGCCGCTGGAAGCAGAGACTACTACCCCCTAGTCCATCATAGGACGGTTGGCCACCCTGAGTCTGCTCTACCGATACTTCCATTTGAAGTGGAAGGTCTGCGATGACACCAATGTAACGCTTCTCTTTCAAGAAGGAGTGAGTGTGGCTCTGAAAAGAGCCGGTAACTCGACGTTTCGGGCAGTGTGTACTCTGCCCGTCGTCAGGAGACTGCTGGATTCCAACTGCCGCTGGTTCCCCTGAATTCGGAGGTCCCGGCGCGAAATTAGCTGAGACCCGGAAAGCCTTGCTGAATAATTTATCAGATTATCTGCCATCTTTCCACTTACCGGTATTCAAAATTCATTTTCATTCAAGAGAGTTAGCTTCCAAACTTGCATAGTTGGGTCAATCGTGTGAATTTTTGGAAACTAACCTGTGACGATTATGCATGCTGTGTGTGCTAGACAAGTTCTTGACCAAAACGTTATTTTTTTTGTGTTTTGCCGCTCCTCAACTCGATGCCTTGCAGCTGACGAGTCTGCAGTTGGACTACGAGAAGATGGAGAGGCACACGAGCAGCTTGACCGTGGGGGCCGAACGGGAGAAGAACCACACCACCGTCCAGTTGCAGGACACCCAGGACCAACTCAAGACGGCCCAGGCCAAGATCTCGGTCAGTCACGCCGGTCCACTACCAATAGGGATGGGGGCTGGTGCCTCACCTCAGACTAGTGACTTCCTCCTAGCTCTGTTTGTCAGCCTTGGCTGGCAGTCTACCACCAATAGGGATGGAGGCTCATGTCTTGCTTCAGACTAGTCACCTCTCTCCCAGTTCTATTTGTCAGCCTTGGCTGGCAGTCTACCAACCAATAGGGATGGAGGCTGATGCCTTGCTTCGGACTAGTCACCCCCTCGCAGTTCTATTTGTCAGCCTTGGCAGGCAGTCTAACAAACAATAGGGATGGAGGCTCATGCCTTGCTTCAGACTAGTCACCCCCTCCCAGTTCTATTTGTCAGCCTTGGCTGGCAGTCTACCACCAATAGGGATGGAGGCTCATGCCTTGCTTCAGACTAGTCACCCCCTCCCAGTTCTATTCGTCAGCCTTGGCTGGCAGTCTAGCAACCAATAGGGATGGAGGCTCATGCCTTGCTTCAGACTAATCACCCCCTCCCTGTTCTATTTGTCAGCCCTTGGCTGGCAGTCTAGCAACCAATAGGGATGGAGGCTCATGCCTTGCTTCAGACTAGTCACCCCCTCCCTGTTCTATTTGTCAGCCCTTGGCTGGCAGTCTAGCAACCAATAGGGATGGAGGCTTATGCCTTGCTTCAGACTAGTCACCCCCTCCCTGTTCTATTTGTCAGCCCTTGGCTGGCAGTCTAGCAATCAATAGGGGATGGAGGCTGATGCCTTGCTTCAGACTAGTCACCCCCTCCCGGTTCTATTTGTCAGCCCTTGGCTGGCAGTCCACCGATCATCTTGTGTTAAAGACCCATACCTTGCCGGATGGTTCAGCAGTTTCTCTGATCTCCACGGCCTGCAGGAGCTCCAGAGGACGGGCAGCGAGTGGTCCGTCCAGAGGAGAGCCTTCCAGCAGCAGGTGGAGAGCCTGGAGACCCAGAGGAAGATTCTGGCCGACAAGTGCCAACTTGTCCAGGTAAAGAACCACACTGGACACCACCGGCCAAACATGGTCGCTGTTCAGGTTTTTCCCTGCCTGTTAAGGGTGCAGAATACTAAATCGAGCTCCCATTGAACACTGTTCAAAAACACTCACTTTCAAAGCCAATTATCCCACACCCGAAAGTCTCTCAGTTCTTGTAGCTGTACTGAAAATTGTAGTTTGGACCTTCATCTCTCAGATTCTTTTAAATTTAACTCTTTCCTTACGAAGAGTTGCTCACAGCGGCTCGATCGTTGTGTACTTCCAGCCTGCAAGCCGCTGGTAACGGCTTTTTAAAACGTTTTTGCAAATAAATTCCGTCAGAAGCCACAGATAACTCAGTAGTGAAAGAGTTAAGTGCCCTTAGCCGATTAGATTTTTTGCTAATTACCCCCAGAAATGAAATTGGGGCCTGTTGGTTTGTTCTATTTCTGTTACCATAGCAACAGGCATCCCTCCATTTAGCTCTCTCTTTCCGTTACTGTAGCAACAGGCATCCCTCCATTTAGCTCCCTCTTTCCGTTTGTTACCGCAGCAACAGGCGGCCGGCTACCAGGAGCAGCTGCGGAAGCGGCGGCACCTGCAGGAGCAGACGGAGGCCAACCTGCGCTCGCAGCTGGGCCACCTGGAGGAGCGGCTGGCCCGCTGCCAGGACGCGGCCCAGGAGAAGGGCGCCCTCGCCCAGCGGCTGGAGGACAGGCTGCAGCAGGTGGAGGGCGGGCGTCGCCAGGGCGAGGGCCAGCGCGCCCAGCTGGAGGAGAGCTGCCGGGCGACCGAGGGGCGACTGAAGGTCAGTGGTCGGCCGCTTGCTGATCGGACACGAGCGCCGTCTGTGAATGCAACCCGAAAGCATTCAGGAGTGAAGCGTGTTGTGTTGCAGACTGTTCGTTTATAAAGTATTAGGTTTGCCTTAAAATGATATACAAAAATGTTGCAAACTGCTTACTGACTAAACTTGCCAAATCTTAAAATTTAGTGGGCCTGACATTTCGATCCTAGCAGGACCTTTCTCAAAGGCATAGACAGTAGTATGTTTGCGGTATAACACCATTCAAAATTCTCTTTTTGTGAGTATGTGTGGTTCTGAAAAGAACCGATGGAACTCGACATTTCGAACAGTGTGCTCTGTTCGTCTCCTGAAGACCTTTTACTCAAAGCTGCTCACCCTTCCTATTTTGGAGGAATTATTCCTCTCTTTTTTTGTTAAGAGTGATCACTTTCTTGACAACAGATTGCGATTTTTGGCTTGGAAATACACGTGTATTTCTACGTAGTTTGCTCTGTAATTCAGCACACGTATTCCTAACTTCCTTTAAGAGAGGTTGGCAGCTATTTAGATACCCGTTATTATTTTCTTACTATTATTAATTGAAGTAAATACACAAAAAAAACTATTGCAAACTGCTCACTGACCAAAATGACCTGCAATACATATAATCTCAAAGGTTAGAGGGCCTGACGTTTCGATCCTAGCGGGACCTTTCTCAAAGGTTACTGATTGAGACCCCCGTCCTGTCTCCCGCATTTCGCTCGCAGCGCGCTGAGGAAGAGACGGCCGGGCTGGTGGCCGAGCTTCGGGCCCGGGACGAGCTGATCGGCCAGGCCGAGAGAGCCATGAAGCAGCGCAAGGAGGAGATGGCCAAGATGAAGGAGTCTATCGCCCTCAAGGATGACATGATGAGGTGCGCAAAGGATAGCCGCTAGGCTTGGGCGGTTCTCCCGGTTCCAAGTGGAACCGCGGTTCCAAAATGGGAACCGGAACCGTGGTTCCGCTTTTTTTTGGAACCGGGTACCCGCTTTGGACGGTTCCCGCTTCAGAGGAACCGGTTCCAAACTCTGTGGCCAGCGCGGCCCAGCGCACATTTAGCGAACACGCAGTCACGCAATGGCCTGGCCCCAACCATGGATAACTTATGCAATGTTGGTTTGTACATGCACAGTGCAATGGGTGCATGACACATGTACACGTACACACGTACATGTACCCACGTACATGTACACACGTACATGTACAGTACATGTACACACGTACATGTACTGTACACACGTACATGTACACACGTACATGTACACAATTTACTTTGTATGCCTGTAAATTCACAACAATCAAACACAGGCTGCTACTGTGGTACTAGTACTGCACGTGGCAGCAATAAGCAACGCATTGAATGACCCCATTCGATCATGGATAATTCTGTACGCATACATTGTACTAGTACTACACCATACACGCACTGTACTTGTGTTGAGTAGGGCTCCCAAGCATGTGTGATTTCATCAGTATTTCATCGGCTACCAATGCCCTATCTCGGAACCGCGGTTCCTAACTGGAACCGGAACCGGTTCCCAAAATCCTGGAACCGCCCAAGCCTAATAGCCGCGTCGGTCCTACCGCGAATCGATCAGGCAGCTTAACCACTTCGTGCCGGTAGCCGTTACCCTTGCCCATGTCCACCATTTTTTTTTTTTTACAATTTGTTACTTTCAAAACTCCATACCAGAGGTCTCGGGTTCAAGTCCCAGTCCAGTCAAAGTTTTCTTTGTCATTATTTTTTTTTTTTTTTTTTTTTTTTACTTTTTTAGAAAAATTTCATAGTCAGTTTTGATTTAATTTGCTTGACTTATTTTCAAAACTCGCAATCAGGAACGAAATGCGTGAAATAAATAAATAAGAGGGGTGCGATGTGGTGTTAATTTTTGGGGGGTAATTTTCTTTGTCTTTTTTTTGGGGGGGGGGGGGGGTTGGCGGCGGGACAGGTCTGTGCGAGAGGAGACGGGTCAGGAGGCCAGACTGAGACTGGAGGAGCTGCAGGGCCAGCTGGACTTTGAGGAGCGGGAGACGGCCAGACTGAGGCGGTCCGAGAGCCAGCTGAGGGGGGAGGTGAGCGGACTCCGAACCAGGTGAGACGCCAGGCAGGAAGAGGAGAGGAGGAAGAGGAGGCTGACCAATTTTTTTTTTTTTTTTTTTTTTTATTTTTTTTTTTTTATGAGAGTCACCCAATACGAAGCCTCAAAAAGCCACTCAATCTGAGGGCTAAAAGAAAGGAGTACGGGGAAGAACCAGGAACCTAATGGATCAGGAGGAAGAAAGATGAACGTTTATGCTGCGTTTGAATTGGGACATTCGGCCATCACAAACATGTACACAAATACAGACAATTCTTCCAGATGGGCTTGGAACAGCAAAAGCAAAGTCATGACTGTATGATCCTTAGGCCTGCTGCCCCACATCTGGCTGTAACGACAAACATAAATATTTCTGTACAGAATAGATTGATCTAAATTAGTTAATAAATAGGTCAAAACAGATCTCTTGAGGAAGATTTGCCTCCTTCCCTTGGCACTTGCCCTGTTTTAGTGGAATGGGGTTTTGTGTGGGCTGCTAGAGCTGTTCTGAAGACTTCTGCCTTCATCCTAGTAGTTCAGTGGGTGTTGGGCCTCTCCCAGTGCACTGTGTGCTCAGTGCTTTGCCCGATTGCCTGCTTTCAGGGGGGAACAAAAATAGAAGAAACTCATGCAAGATCAGGTACATCTGGTACTGAAGCCAAGTCGAAAAGTCCAGTGCGGACGCAAGGTCTCATGTGTTTATATTTTAGTCAGATGGTTAACAGGGCTCAACCTAACCACTAGCCCGCCGGTCATTGTCTAGTAAAAACAGCTGCGGGCTAGTAAAATGACCCACTTTGCTAGCGCGACAGACTAGTAAAAAGTAGGCAGCGGTGTGGCGGCAAAAAACAATAGGGGCTGGGATGAGAAAGTAGAAACTAATCATTTGTTTCATACTTGACCTAAAAACCTTGTGTTAAATTAAATATTTATTTATACAGGGCTAGTAAAACTTGCTGTGGGCTAGCAAAAAACTCAATTTACTAGCCCGGTGGGCTAATTAAAAAAATAATTGAGCGCGAGTCTTGGTTAAAATTGACCCATCATTGCAGTTATCTACCCAGGCCAATATAAACCCTAGTGCGGATTCCGGTAAGATTTACCCATTAGAATGTCACCCGGGGTTTTGGTAAAATAAATTCCAGTGCGAACACGTCTTTACTGGGCGTCACCGCACACTCGGAATGGTCTTCCTCTCAGGCTGGACGAGTCCAACCTGGAGTGCGCGCGCCTGAACACGGAGCTGGCCTCCAAGATAGACGAGCTCCGGCGGCTGGAGGGCACGGAGATGAGACAGCTACAGGACCAGCTTGCCAAGGTGAGGAAAACCCGACTAAAAATTCAACCCAAGAAGGACCTTAAAGTGGGGGATGCACCGTTTGCAAACTGCAAAGTGCCCAATTTTTCCAGAAAATCTGCTGGTTTTTTTTGTGGAAGAGAGGAAAGTGGAAGTTTTGCGGGTGACACCGTGTAACATCTCTCTTTGAGAAGGAGTGTGTGGCTCTGAAAAGAGCTGAGACAAGATGAAATGTGTTTCCAAAACGATCACTCCATGGAAGCATGGACAACCAAGGTGAAAGCCTTGTACGGTATTGCCAAGCACTCATCAGTGTGATTGTGTAGTCCTTTATCAAAAGTGATGTTGCATCGAGCCCCATGCCAACACACCTGTCAGCCCCACCGGCCGATTCGAAACCGGGGGGGGGAGATCAGAGTGACGCACACCGCGCGACAATCCCAAAATTAACACTGTCCTTCATCGCCGCTTCACATCCGACGTTTTCTCGTCGCCCGCATCCAGGCGGTCAGCGAGCGCGACGAGCAAGAGCGCCGCCACCAGTCGCGCTTGGGCGGCATGCAGTCGGAGGTGGCCGCCCTGACCTCTGACCTCCACTACCGGGACAACACCATAGCGACGCTGAGCCAGCAGCTGTCCGGCCAGGAGCGGAGGGAGCGCGAGGAGGTGCAGAAGACGGAACGCTACCAGCACGAACTGCAGGTTGGTAATAAAAATGAGATCACCAACTGCGTGCCGGTGACTAAATGTGACCCGGCCAGTACAGCATAATCGGGAATGTCGTCCGATTTTGAGATTTTGAGATTAACATTAGCTTTCCAATGGTATCAAAATTATTTCCATACTTTGCCGAAATCAAAAGTTACGATGCGAGAAAGACAAGATTTCGCAATTTTCCAAAAAATGACACCCAGACGGACTCGAGGAATTCTCGATTGTTTAACCTTCACTGACATTTGTTGAAAAATTTCCTCGGACAAATGATTCTCTCGGAAAACGGTACTCGAAAAGGGACTTTTGGAGTAGATGCCTCATTACGAAGGTACATCCCCTACGCTTTAATGATAGTATGGGACATCCTTGGCATCCCGGTTCTGTCACTTGGCCCTTTTTTCCCAACCTGCCTTCAGATCACCAGTGCCCAGTTGGACGCTCTGAGGATGGAGAATCGCAGCCTGCGGGACAGCAGGGGGAGCCCTCCCGGCGCGTCCCCACCGGCCCCCTCGCCAGGGGCCTCCGACGCTCGCCCCAATCGCCAGGACCTTTGGGAGGAGCGCGCCCAGTACCAGGAGACCTCCCAGATCCTGGAGGTGGGTGAAGCAGCCCCCACTCCAAACCCTGCTGCCAACGTGCCAGTCCTAAACGGCTCGAAACGTTTCAATCCTAGCAGGACCTCTCTTAATGGAAAGAAAAACGAAAAAAAAATGGATAGGATTATCATTAAGACTGGTAGACAGCTGGTAAACAGACCAGGGTGAGATCAAAGGGAAAAGCAAGCAGTAGGGAAGAGATCAAAGGTGGAAAGCTGGTAGACAGACCAGGGAGAGATCAAAGGGAAGGGCAAGCAGTAGGGAAGGGATCAAAGGAGGAAAGCTTGTAGACAGACTAGGTGGGATTAAAGGGAAGGGCAAGCAGTAGGGAAGGGATCAAAGGAGGAAAGCTGGTAGACAGACCAGGGTGAGATCAAAGGGAAGGGCAAGGAGTAGGGAAGGGATCAAAGGAGGAAAGCTGGTAGACAGACCAGGGTGAGATCAAAGGGAAGGGCAAGGAGTAGGGAAGGGATCAAAGGAGGAAAGCTGGTAGACAGACCAGGGTGAGATCGAAGGGAAGGGCAAGCAGTAGAGATCAAAGGAGGAAAGCTGGTAGACAGACCAGGGTGAGTTCAAAGGGAAGGGCAAGCAGTAGGGAAGGGATCAAAGGAGGAAAGGTGGTAGACAGACCAGCCTGAGATCAAAGGGAAGGGAGAAGAGCCTGTGACTCGACCCCTGGAGTGCCTTCCCCTGATAAACCGCTGAGGTTCAATTCCTCGGGCATCCTCTTTAACTTCCCACTCCCCAGGAGGAGAACGAGGCTCTGAGGCGGAAGGTGACCTCGCTGACGCAGCGCCTCCTGCAGACGGAGGCCGAGAGCGAGGCCAAGTGCCAGGCTGCCGTCCGACGGTCCCAGCTCAAGACGGCCGACGTTGCTCATGAGTACGAGAGGTAGGCCCTCTTTCTCCCTTCGCTCCTCTTCCGGCGCTTTCAGCCTGTCAGTGCTTTGTCAGTCTGGTAACGGGGCCGGGTACCAAGCATGGTGGGCTGAATGCACAATGAATTGAATTGCTTCTGACTGGTGCCCCCACCCCGGCGAAGACTAGTTGACTATTTGAGAAGGCCACCATCTAAGGGCTGGATAGCTCAGATGGACGAGCGCTAGTAAGTTTATCCGGGGTCAAGTCCTGGTTCAGTCAAAGTGTTCTTTGCCAATTTTTCAATTCGGAGTATATTCTCGACTTGCTTATCTTTAGCCATGACAAGCCTGAAGTTTCAAAATTGTTTCCCTCTCTGGATCTGTCGGTGTCGTCCGGAACTTTGCCCTGGACTTTAGGAAGTTGGCCAAGGTGTCGGATAGGGAGCGGCATCGCTCTGAGGCGCTGCAGGCACAGCTGGACTCGGCCGTGGAGCAGTACGAGGCAGAGGTGTCGAGACTGAGGGGGCTCTGCCACTCACTCAATGCACAGCTGAAGGACAGGAGCCACCACCTCAGCCGTAAGTCCTGGACCAAACGGGGATCAGATTGGCAAGAAATGACCCATTGTCCTCATCCTCATCATTCGCCTCCTCCTCCCTAACCTCCTCATTCTCCTTAGCCTCCTCATTCTCCTTAGCCTCCTCATCTTCCTCCTCGTCTTCCTCATCCTCCTCATCCTCCTCCCCCTCCTCCCCCTCCCCATCCCCCTCATCTTCCTCATCCACCTCCTCATCTTCCTCATCCTCCTCATCTTCCTGATCTTCCTGATCCTCCTCATCCTCCTCCTCATCCTCCTCATCCTCCTCATTGAAACACCACGCCATTTTCCCTTATAATGCTTGGAAATGAGTAACTTGGCATTTAATTGTAGGTTTTGTGTGCGATATTGAAGGAAGATACTGTTTTTAACTGAAAGTTATACTTTTTTCCTTCCCTCTGTCTATTGTCTGTTTTCTTTCTTTTCTTTTCTTTTTCTATTGCAAAGTGTTACAAGGAGAGAACAGTGCTATGGCTGGGTTTGTCAACAGCGTCGGGACCATCGCCGCCTCACCGTCCCGCTCGACCAGACCCTCGCCTCGGGCCCCGCCCGTCCCCTCTCCGCCTCCGTCTCCCTTGCCCTCGCCCTCGCCCCCTCCCTCTCCCTCTCCCCCGCGCCCTTCCTCCTCCTCCTCCGCCACCCCCCGGGCCCGTCGCCAGTCCCCGGCGGCCAGGAAACTCTTCGAGGACGGCCGCACCGGCAAGAAGGACGACGATGGTCGGGACGACGGTGTGTCTCCGATGTCCGCCATGCCCGAGATTCTGGGCTTCCCCGAGCTCGTCATACCCTCCAGCGAGTTCAAGGTAAAGGAGGCACCGACAGAAAACAATGCTGCAGTCTTCTTTTCTTCCAAATTGTAGAGGGCGAGGGCGAGGTCGGACTCATCGTCAAAAGGGGTCGAGGTTGACAGATCACTTTGAGAGCAACGTCTACAGAAGGAGATTTAAAATAGAATATCCATTGTGCGTATAAAATAATCGTGTTCTCAGAGTGACATGCAAGTGTTTTCCATACTGCTTACTCACTTGAATGGAATGACCAAAGTCAAAAAAATCTAAAAACTGAAGCTGGCCTGACGTTTCAATCTTAGCAGGGCCTTTCTCAAAGGTATATACGGATACGACGAGTTGAGCCCCACTTGGATCTTGTAGACATGATTCGAATGCCCTGTTGTATATGTGACCCGGCACAGCATAATGAGGAATAACCCCCACTTTTGGTAATTTGAGATTTTTTAATGATGCGAAAGAGTATACCATTAGCTTTCAAATGATATCAAAATTATTTCCGTGTGAACTTTGTTGTAAATAGTACAAGGGGACTTCGCTCGTTCATTTGGTACCAGACACAATATAGCAGCACCATTCTAACTCCTCGAAAGCGGCCATTCAAAAAGGTAGGAACAGGAACAGTACACAAACACTCCCCCGAAATCCTCGTTTTTTCAACATTCAGAGACGGATTTCGGAAAAATCCTTTGGACATAATATCCTCCAATACATTAACTTTCCGAAAATAAAAAAAAATAAAAATTGATTTTTTTTTTTTTTTATCGAATTGAGAAGATACTTTGACTTCAGGCGTTGTTTACTGGAAAAGTGTTTTGGTGGGATATCATGTCGCTGTGCCGGGTCACATATTCCAGTGTTTGGGTGATCACTGTTGCTCCTTTCAACGTGTGTTGGTGTTGTGTCCACAGAGGCCGGACTCGCGCCAGTCCATCACGGCCGGCTTTGTGGCAGAGGGGATGCGCCAGAGCCGTGAGGTGGAGCGCCTCCTTGACGACCACATCGCCAGCTTCGAGCACGACACCGAGGGCGCCCTCCACCGGAGGGGGCTGGCCAGGGGCGAGGCTGGGGGTCGGAGGTCGGCCGTGGACCGGGACTCACCCCTGACGTCGGAGGAGCTGACGGACGATTCGGGCACGTGACGTGAGGTGTTGAACCCCCCAGCCCACACATTTTAACGATACGGTTCCACCTCTCAAATATCGGTGTACAGTACCGCAGCTCGGTCATTGTGTGTGCGGCAAAGCTTTCATGAGATTGTGCCTCTGAGATAGGCCTTTTAATTATTTTTTTTTTAGATTTTCGTCTGGCAAATTATACAAGTGGTTTCTGATCCAGATTGCATCTGGTATTAAAATTATTTTGTTTGATATCTACATTCTAATTGAAACCTTCATATTATCGTACGTGCACACACCCTGTGGTTGAACTGGCAGGTTGATGGTCTTGGCCCAAAGTGGTGGTGCTCTTGAGGGCAAAAAATGTCAAACTTGATGGATGTTTGCCAGCAAATCAGTACTAGATGGCATCTGCATCAAAACAAAATTGATAGATTTGGCTTTGCAGAGGGAAATAGATCCTTCAATAGAATGAAATACAAGGATGTTGGGATTTTTAATCAAATCTCAGACGTTGAGATTTAGAGGGCCAGTCTTTTGATCCTAGCAGACCAGGATCCCAGGACCGTTCTGCTTTTTGAGTAAGGTCCTGCTAGGATCGAAACATCGGGCCCTCTTTATTTCAGAGATTTCTGAAAGTTAGAAAGTACAAGGACTGGAGAATGCTTCCCACGATGTCAATAGAAATATCATTGTTGAAGTGCTGTGTAACATATGAAATAAATTATTAATTTTTGAGCTGAAGATGCTTGCGTCTTTCCCGTTTCATGTATATAACAGGCATTGTTGATTGTCCACATTAATGCACTCCTCGTCCGATTTTGTTTGTAAGTTATTCTAGTATGTGACTTTTCCCATGATTTTTGCCGACTCAAACAGCTAATATTATTTTCACCATTATACATGTAGAATTCACCCTGTTTTCCGTGATTTTTTGGTACAGATTTTACATACAAAGATATCCCTGTTGTAGCATTGAATAAAAATGTATATTTTGATTAATTAATTAATCAATTAATTACTTTTTTAAACAGAAGAATTGTATTGAAAGGGCGCCCTCAATGTTTAAGAGTGCGCTCTGTTTCTGGAAAAGTAATGTCAGAATTCGAATGTTCAAATGTTCGTCACCAGAGGGCGCTAATTAATGAGCATTCCCGAATTCCTTTCAAAAAACTTTTTAAGTCAATAGCGCCCTCTCTCACCAAAATGTTATCGAATCAAAAAATGGCAATAGAGGGCGCTGTTTGTTTTAATTACTAGGATTTTTTATTTTCGTCAATAGAGGGCAGTATGTTTGAAGATCCAAACATTTTGAAAAAAAAGAAGTAAATAGCGCCCTCAATGGACGACGAAATTTGAACTTCTGATGATAGCGCCCTCTAAAGACTGGTAAATGTAATGACAGAAACGTCAATAGAGGGCGGTATTTAAAAATTATTAATTTTTAAGTTTTTCAATTGCTCACAAAATACCATCCTCCTGATAAAACGCGGCATTTCGACGATTTAAAATAATTATTATAAATATCATAATAGGAATTAAATTATCAATGTGGTATGGTAGCTTGGACAGGTGGTGGAAAAAACAGGACTAGAATTCGATTCTCATCTGATCCCTCGCCATGGTTTATTGCTATCGTAAGGAAGACTGTGAAATAAGTGAATACATTGCGTTAATAGCAGGCATATACAAAATAGTTACTAAGTACCAAATGGACTAGTCCTCCATTCCAATCATAATACACCTGTTTGACTCTCTCTTTTTTAAGATGTTTTCGGCCGGGCGAAAACCGCATTTTCCTTTATTAAATAGCCGGATGACTGATGTTATAAAAAAAAATCAATCGCTCACATTATTAATTAGATTTGATTTGATTTCAATTGATTTTTAAGTTGCAGGAAGATTATTACATTGGCATGCATAGGATAGTTGGTGCCTATTGATTAAGCCGTGAGGACTTGTCACCATGGTGACTCGTGACGACTCGTCGCTATGGTGATTTGGCTTGGCTGCTAAGGCAGTTAGTCCTATTATTTGGTATCAGTGAACATAACATGGTCCTATGCTAGGTCACTTTTATATATATATGTATATATGTACACAGTTCTTTTTTTGTTAAAGTAATACACACAATTATTATATACAGGCAATACATTTTGCAGTAGTACCATTCAGTGCGGGTCTTTTGAGATTGTCGTGTGGCGCACATGTTTCCATGGCAACAACTCCTCTGAAGACCGCTTTACCATTTTCTGGAGACTGAACAAAATCAAGGCCCACTGGTGAACGCACATGGACCCAATTTCAAAGACCTGCTTAAATCGTGAACATTCATCCTCGGCTAAAACAAGATTGCTCACCATTATTTCAAGTGATGCGTATTGCGTATTGTGTTTAATTTTGGCACTTTTTTAAGCGACTGGGTGAAATTGGCCTCAGATGAAACAATTTGGACGAGGCCAATGCCATAGAGCCGCTTGAATTGAGCGGAAAGAAGCCTAGCTCGATCAAAATTGGTTGTCTGACAATTATCTACTTGTCTTTTTATGCCGAGTATATACTAGTACAGAGTGGACAAAATACAACGCAAAAGGAGTCGGCCTACAAGACCCATGGCTTTAAGCAGCTCAATGAAATTGGCCCAAGATCAGTTGCTTTTAGTAACGACAGATTTACTTTGGCAGGGCGAAATCTACGACCCGCAACCTCATCAGTAGGATCAATGGAAGACCATAATTTCTTTTTAGTACTCATCCAATCAAATTAGGTACAAGACATTAGGGCAAAATATGAGAATACATCTGACTGCATTAAAAAGTACACCTCCAAAAGTGACATCGATCAAATGCTCCCAGTCTAGGTACTGAAATGCACCAGTGTGAGACGACTCTGCCAGACATTCTTGGCTACTTAGATGAAGCTTTCATGTGCTTTCAGCCACAGCCAATTCCCATTAGGTTGTGTATTGGGGGCCAGCGATAGGCAGTGAATTCGAACGCGGCCAATGTTCAACTTTTCGAGGGGGAGAACAAAATGGCGCTATAAACCTTTCTTTTGTTTACAAAAATTGACTGCCATTTTGTATGGACGGCCGTCAGCTCCCATACAAATCAAGAGCTTTCGCCTTAAGATTACCTTTTAGAAATTCAACGATTATTAAAAGACATGCATCTGCATTTTGTGTTTCATAACATTGTTATAACACTACTGAGTATTCTCTCGGTCTTCCAGCATTTCAATACCGGTACATACATTGTAAATTATTGTCTTTTGCGTAAATTTAATGCGATGGCCGACCATAGTCTGCCAACCAATAGTTGGCAGAAACTGCGGCTGTGACGTAGCAAAAGAAAGGTCTATCGACGGACATCGATCAGTTTACAACCCATCGGTTAAAAGGGCTTATTGGACTGCCCTTTCTCCTGAACAATTTGGTGTCCACTGCCAAAAATGTAGATTCAAACCTCCCGCAAAAAAAATAATGAAAGTCTGAATAAAAAAAATTACAAAATTAAAAACAACTTCAAAACCTACTCTCTGTCTTTAGAACCATCTGCAGCTTTTCCAGGAAAACGGAAGACTTGAAAAAAATAGTACTTAACATCATAAAAGTCTCACTTGTAAGGCATTCAAAACTACTAGTACTGTACAATATACACATCATTAAGGCACTTCAGGGTGTTTTTTTTCCCGTTCCCGAGGCAGTACGGTGAGGGAAAAACTGTTATCCACCAAATTCTGGGGGAAAATGGAGACAAATAGTGATTTGTTTTTGGATGGATTAAATCTTAAGGCAGAACCTTCAAAACCAATTATTCCCGGATTATCAATTATAACGACAGTATAAATTAAAACTATTAATTACAAAGTATCATTACAAAAATACTGTACTTCTTTGTTTGTTTGTTTTTTCTCTCTCTTAAATTAGTCTTTTTAGGGGGAAAAAAAGTACGAAAAAATAAGTGCAGCAAATGCGCAATGCTAGGCTGCTTACTTCTGAATACAACATCGCTCATTTCTAATCTATCAAATTTTTTTTCTTAATCATTTATAAATACATTTTACAATTAAAAAAGAAATTACAAAATAGTACTCCACATTACCGATAGAATTAAGGCATCTTTTTGTGAATAATAATTTACAAATTGCTCACTTCTCTCCTCCTCTCCACATTTCAAAATAAAAATCCGTCCGAACCTAGTAGTACTTCATTCTGTGACAAAAAAAAAACCTCCCAAGAGTTTTCCAAATTTTCTAATTCTTTTTCATAATTATGTATTCCACGTTTGTAAATGTTTGTAAATGTCTAGGCAAATTTTCAGACGAGGCAACTTACGAGGAAATTGGTAGCAAATTTTGTCCAGTTCAAAAAGTTGCGCCCACACAGCGCAACCCATTCACTGCCGTAGTCGAGTTTACAACAATACTGTTCGTTTGAATCTGAATGAAAATGAGTGTGATCCCTGGAGATGTACGGCAGTTACTGGTTAAGCGCTTCTGAATGGCGCCCCCACCCGGGCAGAGAGAGAGAGAGTGGACCAATACAAAGGCCTCTAACCTAGGCGCTGGATAGCTCAGGTGCTAGAGCACCGATACGTTAAACCATGGGGTCTAGGTTCAGATCCCAGTCCAGTCAAACTCTCTCTCTGCTATTTAGAAGAAGAAAAAAAAAATAGTTATGAAAAATCATAAATATGTTTATGTACAATGGCAAATTCGTATAATTCTTCCCCACACATTTCACAAAGCTTGTCAGGGCAACAACCTGACTTCATAATATCCAATCTTTCTTTCTTTTTTTTGCTTGACAGAGAAATTTAACAAACTTTTGGAAGGCCAATGTGAAGAGAAAGCATGGAAAATAAAAATCAGAAACTTAATGACATCCAAAAGCACAGCAGAAGAACTCAAGAAAAGCCAAATCCCTAAAGTGAATAAAATGCAACAAAAAAAATTGCTGCTTTTTTTTTTCACAAAGTATAATACAGGCGTAACAATTCATGCACAAGTATCATACCTGCCAATATTATTGACGCTAACACTGTCTGCTAATATATCTTTTGGTCTGGATTTTTAAGGCCTAAAAATAATAATAATAATAACAAAAATCACTTCCAATTCCTTTTATAGTTACTGTCTTTTTAGAAGATGTTTCTAAGTTGACATGCCCGGAATAAAAAAATAAAAAGCAACACACAGAATTAACGATTCCATCCAAGCATTTCATCCTCCACAACTGTCCTTCCGCAAATCCTTTGTGATTATCAGATATCATTTCATTTGTGAGCATTCCACGTTTACGTCCACGTCCATTTCAATGGAGTTGAGGTACAAAGGCATCCCAGGCAGTTCAAGAGAGAAAGGCACAACTGCAATTGTTGATCATCGTTCTTTACAAGTGTGAATCACTGGAGGACTGAATACAAATGACCCCCGAAACACACAAAACACATCCAGCGAGCAAAACAGCTGATTTCTATGAAAAAATACTCTGTCGTATAAATACCATTAAATTGTACGTAAGACACTATACGGTGGACAAATGAATGCCATTTTGACGGTAGACTTGCCTCCCAGTCTGACCGCAGTTGCAAAAACCTGCAAACAGTTCTGCGAGCGAATACAATAAATCCACGGCCTTCCGCCCATGCCTGGCCTCACGAGGGTGCTGTTTCGAACTCCGCTGCAGTCAACGTGCAGGGAGAAAACCGCCGGCCCCCACCTGTGCGGCGGCGGGGCGAGACACTGGGACTCCAAGGAGACTTGAATCAAGTCTAGCAAATCCTTCAAGCTTGTCTCGAGTTCCCCACTGGAAGTCCGATTCTCAAGGCGACAAAGCGTTCAATCCTTCAGTTGTTGTTCTACGCAAGCAGTCACTTCAAGATCCGTTATCAGAGCGCAGTGTCTCTTAGAATCCACCAAAAATCCCAAGGCTGGTGTCATTCCGATGTCTGGGGGGCACGGAAATCAAATCACTCGCCAGATCATGGCAAGAAAATTAAAACAATTCTCGGCAGACACAAATTGATGCCCTTCCACTTCTGCCCGTGCTTCTGTCACCCCGGGTCTGTCACCTTTGACCTCTGCTCCCCAGATGCTGCTCCGTACGAGTGACGCCTTCGTCGGTCCTCGTTGCTATGGCACCCACCAATGTTCCCACACCTTGCCAATAAATAGGTCCTCATTTACAATTGCCGGGCCACACAAGATTGCCGGCAACATCTGGTCTGAAGAGATGCACTGTTCCCTTTTGTCCGTCCCAAATTCAGCTCAGCAACACGCGGGTCTCCACTCAATTTGCATCTGATGAATATGCATTTTACAATCGGATAATCCCCATTCAATTTGCATCTGACGAATGTGCAATTGATAATCCCCATTCAATTTGCATCTGATGAATATGCATTTTAAAAAATACCATCAATTTGCATCTGATGAATATGCATTTTACAATCCCCCATTCAATTTGCATCTGATGAATATGCAATTGATAATCCCCACTCAATTTTCATCTGATGAATATGCATTTAAAAAAAATACCATCAGTTTGCATCTGATGAATATGCATCTTAAAAAATACCATCAATTTGCATCTGATGAATATGCATTTGATAATCCCCGCTCAATTCGCATTGGACATATTATGCATTTGATGCATATGCATGAGTGCGCTTTCATCAGGCAGGGCATAATCCTTGCACATCGGAAGGCAAGTCCCTTCGCCGCTTCACCGCACATCCCCCAAAACCAAAATGCATCACCCCTAAGGACGATCGAAGGGCCTTCATTCTCACCAACAGACAGACGGCTAAGCTGTGGCTGTCTGCTTTGATAATTCAACTTGGTTTGGGCATAGCAATGCTTCATCAAGTGTGCATGGTGGTGGCTCATGCATGGTGTGTACACATTCGCCAAGCTTTTTTCTTCAAGCAGCTGTGCTTATTGTGAGGCTGGCATCAGTGCTTAACGGATACTGGGTTGACTGTGCAACTCGCGGCCGAGCTAAGAGGACAGATAGGTATAACCGTGTTGATGGTCTGTGAGCTCAGACTGCCTGGGTGTTGGCCAGCCCAAAGAGGCTCAAGCAGATCGAAGCCGAGAGCACCAGTGACGTGCCCGCGGCAAATAAACGACACCCAGAACTCGATCAGGATGACACCTAGACCCCAGGCCGGATGAGAGGTAACGAGAGGTAATGAGAGGGGGCCAGGTAACGAGGCCAGAAGGCTGTCACAGATCCAAGCCACGAGCAGGAGTGGTGCAATGCTCGTACCAAATATAAATGGCCCTTGGACAGAGCCTCTGACGTGGGCGCCGGTCGCCGTGTCGGACGGTCTATAACCAGGTCAGGAAGCTATCAATGTTGGGGGAGAAGACGGCCTCCACGTCGCTCAGGATCTCCGTGTTGAGGGCGTCGTGGAAGCTGGGCACCAGCTCGTCACTGTCCATGTTGGCCTGGCTGCCGCCGTCACCGGTGCCCTCCATGGGACCCATGTCAATGTTGGTGCCCTGCATGGTGTCCAGGAAGTCCATGTGCGGGCGGGGGGTCAGGGGCGCCGGGATGGGCGTCTTACGCTCACCTGAAGAAGAAAAGAATGGGCAAGGGAGATCAGGGGATGAGAGGGAGAGAGATGCACCCAGTTCCCCATTGCACCCAGTTGCATTGCACCCCTCCTACTCGCCGCCATGGCCTCAACATCCATCTACCCACCACCCTGGCACCCATTCACCCCTCCTCCTCACCCTCTATGGCCTCCTCACCCATCTGCATGAACCCCTCCACCCTGGCACCCATTCATCCCTCCTCCTCACCCTCTATGGCCTCCACACCCATCTGCATGAACCCCACCACCCTGGCACCCATTCACCCCTCCTCCTCACCCTCAATGGCCTCCACACCCATTTACATGGACCCCACCACCCTGGCACCCATTCATCCCTCTTTACCTTCTATGGCCTCCAAACCTATCTGCCCCACCACCCTGGCACCCATTCACCCCTCCTCCTCACCCTCAATTGCCTCCACACCCATTTACATGGACCCCACAACCCTGGCACCCAATCGCCCCCTCCACACCCTCTATGGCTTCCAAACCCATCTATCCCTCCACCCCTGCGCCCGTTCGCCCCTCCTCACCCTCTATCGCTTCCACAACCATCTACCCCTGCACCCATTCGCCCCCCTCCTCCTCACCCTCAATGGCCTCCACACCCATCTACATGTACCCCACCACCCCTGCACCCATTCGCCCCCCTCCTCCTCACCCTCAATGGCCTCCACACCCATCTACATGTACCCCACCACCCCTGCACCCATTCGCCCCCCTCCTCCTCACCCTCAATGGCCTCCACACCCATCTACATGTACCCCACCACCCCTGCACCCGTTCGCCCCCCTCCTCCTCACCCTCAATGGCCTCCACACCCATCTACATGTACCCCACCACCCCTGCACCCATTCGCCCCCCTCCTCCTCACCCTCAATGGCCTCCACACCCATCTACATGTACCCCACCACCCCTGCACCCATTCGCCCCCCTCCTCCTCACCCTCAATGGCCTCCACACCCATCTACATGTACCCCACCACCCCTGCACCCATTCGCCCCCCTCCTCCTCACCCTCTATCGCTTCAACAACCATCTACCCCTGCACCCATTCGCCCCCCTCCTCCTCACCCTCAATGGCCTCCACACCCATCTACATGTACCCCACCACCCCTGCACCCATTCGCCCCCCTCCTCCTCACCCTCAATGGCCTCCACACCCATCTACATGTACCCCACCACCCCTGCACCCATTCGCCCCCCTCCTCCTCACCCTCAATGGCCTCCACACCCATCTACATGTACCCCACCACCCCTGCACCCATTCGCCCCCCTCCTCCTCACCCTCTATGGCCTCCACACCCATCTACATGTACCCCACCACCCCTGCACCCATTCGCCCCCCTCCTCCTCACCCTCAATGGCCTCCACACCCATCTACATGTACCCCACCACCCCTGCACCCATTCGCCCCCCTCCTCCTCACCCTCTATCGCTTCAACAACCATCTACCCCTGCACCCATTCGCCCCCCTCCTCCTCACCCTCAATGGCCTCCACACCCATCTACATGTACCCCACCACCCCTGCACCTGTTCGCCCCCCTCCTCCTCACCCTCTATGGCCTCCATGTCCTCCACGTTGTTCAGCAGGTCGTCGGGCGTGCGCGGGTGGCTGTAGCTGCTCATGCCGCAGCCGCTGTCGCCGCTCTCCTCCCGGTTGTGGAAGTTGGAGGTGTTGCTGCTGCTCAGGAAGGGGTCCAGCCCGGTGGTGCTGACCGAGCTGCCGTCGCTGCCGTTGCTCACCGTCGCCGGGTCCACAATCTCCCTCCGCAGCTGCCTCTCCTAAAAAAATATATAAAAAAACCATAAGATAATTCGGGGAATTTGTGGTAAGAGCACTGGTACGTTCAGACAAAAGTCTTGTGTTCAAATCCATGTCCAATCAAATTTTCCTGGCCTTTTTATTTTCTGCCTTTGCGAAAGGTCCTGCTAGATCGAAACATTAGGCCCTCCTGATTTTTGATATATATATTTTTTTTAATCAAACAAACAAAGGATAAAAGGACAGAGCACTGGTACCTCCATCCAGGGGTCTCGGTTCAAGTTCTTTGACTGGACTGTTCAAGTCCCGGTCCAGTCAATTTTGTTTTCTTTGCCAATTTTTCAATTTTTTTTCTCCTAAATGTGTAAAGATAACTTAACAGTAACAAGCCAAAATGTTGCGATCTGGATCTGTTGAGAATAAATTACCAAGATGAAAATCTCCACAAATGGAGAAGGGTTGACGCTCAATCCTAGCAGGACTTTTCTCAGTCAAAATCCTTCTATTTCCATTTTTTTTTACATCCTTCCATTGGACCACTTTTCAAGGTTTCTATCCAGGCTTTGACATGCAATTTGAGACTTGTAAATATGGAAGAGAATTCATAGCAAATTGTCCAACTGTAAGCGTTTTAAATTGATGGACATTTTCTTTTTTTTAATGCAACACGGAGAATTGTGTTACATTACTCTACTACAGTATGTTATCACTATCAATGTCTACATTTAGCTAAATTAGCTACATGTAAGATATGGGATTCATGCATGTTAAAGACATAAGGTGAGCACTGGTGAAAGAGTTAAATGTTTTCCCTTCCCCTCCGTGACGAAGACTTAAGTTCCCCCCCCCCTCCACTCGGAGTGCAGCCTTCCAATTGCCAACATTCTGCCAGCGTTTAGCCAACCAGCATCCGGAAGGACTGCAAGTCCGGGACTCTCCTATCATGAGTAGGGGTGTTTTGGGCATGTTAGCAGGGAGAGGGAGAGAAGGAGGGGGAGGGGCAATATCACAGATGTTATATACATGGAGGCATGAATGGTTTAACTTCACTGCAAGGCATTATCTTTTTTTGGGGGGTGTACATTGGAGATGGCTAAAGATAACAGTTGACTGTTCCCACACTTCTTAGAGTGCAGTATCAACAGCCCTTGTCAACTGAATCAATTTGTCCACTTTTTGATTAAACAAACAAACTGGGGTGGAAGCGTCAGACCGGAGCGACCCACACTGCTGGCATTATAAGCTCAAGAATATTTTTCTGTTTCCTTCACGATTTAGGCACGATGGAAACGGCCAGCATCTGCCCTCTCTTAAAAAAAAACAAATAAACCATCCAGGGAGTAACTTCTGCTACTGATTGGCAATTTTCGTCATCCAATAATGCTCTCTGGAAAAAGAAAAACCCAAAACCCAGCCTATTCCAAAAACTAGTTCTCAATTTCCCTTTCAAGTTTTGGATTCTGTGTGACAGATTGGTGGCTGGGAACCAGTTCAGTCTGTCGCTCGATAATGGCTTATGCAGGAAGGGTAGGATACCAGCTTAGTCTGTTTACAATGTTGAGTGCTGGGCACCGGCTGAACTCCTTGGTCTGTGCCGGGCATCGGCTAATTCCATTGCGGGTTCGTAATATTGGTCAAGTGCTCTTGGAACTAACTCTTTCTGCTGTGTGGCATCAACATGTGCAGGGAACCAGCGCGCATTCCTTTGGCAATTTGGATTAAGTATGCTGGGGACCGGCTTTTTCTGATGCCTGTGTCAGATTTAGGGTTACGCGGGGGACCAGCCAATTCCGTGTACAATGTACAAGTGAGGGTGTGCTGGGAACCAACACATTTTGTTGACAAAGTTTGCTTTTTTTCTTTCTGATACATGTGTGCGATTTAGGGCTATGCAGGGAACCATTCTGTTGCCCAGTTGTACTAATGCACCCAGGGCAATGACATCACCAGGGACGTCAAGGAAACAAGACGACAAAAAAAAGACGAAAGGGAGAAAGAGATCTCCAGGATTAAGGGACTTGCCAAATCAGAGGGATGGTATATATACCTTTGTCCAAACTCCCCTCCCCTCAGCAACAAACAAACCGGGACAAAAGACACCCCATTCTAATTGCCTTGGATCCAAAACCTCCTCAATCACTCTCTCGCCAAAACAGCGACCCCCCCCCCCCCCACAATAAAATAAACTCATAGCCTTGCTGATTTGTTAAGCACCCAGGCCCGAACACCCCCCTCTCTCTCTCTCCTCCCCTCCCCGCTCCCATCCACAATGATAATACTGTCAACTGGCAGACGGTTCCTCCCTGGCAGTATTAATAGCCTGAACCTTCACCACCGGTCCCCTGGCAACCAACCCGGCCCATCCCCCAATCCCCCTTCCCTCCCCCCCCCCCTCCCCTCCCCCAGCTTCAGTCTGCTGACCTTGTCTGACACAAGGGGCCGAGGCCAGACGCTGGCAAATAAGAGCCCGAGCTCTAAGTCCGGGGCCCCCCAGTCTCGGAGAATCCCAAGGCACATGTAAATGTATTGATGGCACAAGCCTGGACCTCTCCTTGCCTTGTAGAGGATCTGAGGGACAATCTTCGGCACCGAAATTTGCTTAAAGCCCCTACACAACATTGGAAAGATCGAAAAACAGAAATGTTCACTGAAGTTTAGACCTTCGTCTCTCAGGTTATTTCCAAGTTTTGTGCCCTTAGTCGATTAGATTTTTTTGCTAATTACCCCCTGAAAAAAACACCCCCAAAATGTGTAGCCGTCCAAGCCGAATTTCTGCAAGGATTTTGGAATGGAGCCCTCCACTTCTATACAGGCAAATAGGGTCACATTTTGAAGCCAGATATTTTCCAAATCACACACCAAATTGAACAGTGATGCCCAGGTTGAGTTGTCTTAAATCCCCTACATAACATTGGTAAGATCGAAAACAGAAATGTTCACAGATTTGCAAGAAACTTATACAGTTTTGAAGATGGTTATAGTAGAAACCTCTCACTGAAATATTTCTGCCTAAAATTTGGGAGAAACGAGTAAAACAAATAGTTTACGTCTCACCGAGATCTAAACTGAAAGGCAAGTGATTTGGGGAGATTTACTCATGGCAATTTTTTTCTCAATAACAAAAATGTTGCAAATTGCTAACGAGCTGAATTGTTAAAAAAAAAAAAAAATTGAGGACCTGACATTTCAATCCTCGTAGGACCTCTCAAAAAGGCTTCTGAAAAAAACCCCAGATCTGAACAAATCTGAAAATCAATTTTTCTTTTAATATGTCATCTTTTTTTCAGATTTTTCCCCCTCAGTTTTTCTTAAAATTTTCTTGGCTACATGTAGCTCCACAAAGCATTCAAAATGTGCCAGTAAGTTTGATAATACGCATACATGTACCGCATTTCAGTTCCAACTTATACTTTTTACATTTTTTTCATTTTCGCATCTTTAAAACGAGAGAGCAGAGTTTATTTTCCAGATTTCCCTGAAAAGGGCGAGGCTTATCAGAGCCACTATTTAATACCAAGCTCAGTCAACAGATACTGTACATGTAAAACAACAAGCACACTAAATAGGTAAGGGGGAAACACAGTCGTCAAAACACGGCCAGGGCTCTAGATGATCCGGGAGACCAATATTTGGTTAATTTACAGGCACACGGGAACTGTAAGTGGCTCTTGTGTGCTTTTCCGATCAGGGTTCCTGTTAAGTATGAACTAAATGAACTGTTAGGATACATGCTAGACACGGGCGGAGTATTTTTAAGGATAACCCAAGGCTTAGAAATAATACATGCAAAGAGGAACGAGGCGGGGGAAGAGGGAGGAAGGGATGTACCAGAAACTCTCGCATTAGGGGAACGATTGCATCAGGTTGACTCTTAAGACCCGAGACAGAAGCACCGTCAATCCATACACTGCATGCTGAACTCTTCATGTACATTGTGGCATACATTGTCAGACGGTTTTACCGCAAGCAACTTGGAGGTCGGCCAATCACGCTGCTCTCAATAAAAAAAATCAGGAACTTTCTATCCAAGCAGAAATCTCACGGAGGGGGGTTGCGGGGCGGGGGGGGAATGATTAATAGTAGGCGAGCAGAAGATAAGTGGAGTTGAGGAAAATTAAGGAGACCGGAGAAAAGAGTTAATTACGGAGATGTCGACATGCAAGAGATGAGAAAGGAATATCCAAGGTCGAAGACCCACTGCAGTGCCCGAACGATGATACTCCTGATAAGAAACTCAGCCCCCCGCCCCCCTCCCCCTTCCCTCCCCCCTCCTGCAGACAGAACCGCTGCTGACATCTGACGGCAGCACGTCCTCCGCTGGAGATTACGCCTCAATTTATCAGAGGACAATTTGAGCGAGGCCAGGCGAGAGAAAAAAAAAAACCCTTGAGGTTTTTTCGCGAGATATTCGCGAGATAATGACAGCTTGATGCCCTAGTAGGAGCACCGGTTGCCGGCCCACTTCAGCTACTCATGCAAGTGTGGTAGGCCGGGCAACCAGCGACGACGAGGTTAGAGGTATACGTGATTTACGAGTTAATGGCTCTGTCTACGAGTGAGTTAGTGAAAATCCTGTACAATGTGCACTGCCCGAAGACAGGCAGCGTACATGTGCATGGCTATCAATCGACCCGCGTTTCCCCTCTCCAACATGCTACAGTCCTGTCTAGTCCTTGTAAGCTACAGTACAGGGTACCTCTGGAGGAAGCCCACAAATACAGAGTGGTGGTCTTCTCTCCCCATGCACTACACGTTAGGGTTAGTCGGCATGCAAGGGACAGAACGGGAACTGGGTGTGGAGGGGTGCGGTGGGGGGGGGGGCAGTATCAGTGTTCTTCCCAATGCATTGCCATGGAAACCTCGCCTTATCTCCAGGAGATTGCGTTCAACTTCCTCCCCGCACATTTTCTCGTGCTCCGTCTCAAATATAAAAAAAAAAAAATTGCAGTTGACGAGTTTCAGTTCGTGAGATTTCGGTGTGGTTCTTCTCTTTCTTTCCAAGGAGAACATTGACAGAGACCACTGGTTAAAGATAGTGACCAAGGATTTTCTGAAATCGGTTTTCACTGGGGATTGGCTCGGATTTAGGGGGGAGGGGAGGGGGGGGTTGTTGGAGGTGGAGGTTTTCAGTTGGGGGTGGCGGGGGGGGGGGAGGGGGGTTGGTTGGATGCATCACTCACCTTCGGCACAACACCAGCCTGGCCCCCTTTCAAATGAGCCGAGCTGCTGCCCTCTTGAGGCCAAAAATTGCGAGGCAACGACCGGTTTTTCCCGTTGGTGGCCATCTGAGAGAGGTGGGGAAGATATAGAATGAGGGCGCGCCTGAACTGGAACCGAGCGAGGGGGGGCAGGAGGGGGGGTCGGGGGGGACTAGAATCTCCTAAACCACAAATCTGCAAAATACCACAAGTCTACTCCTAAAACTCATCTCCGGAGCGTTCTCTCCCGAACTCTTCGCGACACCGGGGAGGGTCAATTTCACAAAATCTTAGGATCCGTCGTACATGTACGGTAGCTCGACTTACAAGGGATAACCTATCGCAGCTGCCCTTGGCCACGTACATTGCAGCTCTGTCACACTGTACTATATTATAAGACACTGTCTGCGACCAAGTCACGATGAGTCTGATTGAAATCGAAAGCTGGTCTCAATGCTGGTGAATCTACACATATGTGCAGCACATGTTACATGCACTTAAAGGGCACGGCAACACGACGGAAGGGGACGAAACCTGGAAACCCAAAATCCGAAGACGGCCTCAAGACGGGTGCCGACTTCAGTGCGAAACTGCTCATCATGTGCTCAGGCCCTTGCACACGAACAGTGTGAATGTAGCATTGGCATTGTCCGTTGGGAAATAGTCACAGGAAGACAGAAATTGATCTCAAAGAACCAAACAGCATCACAGTTCCTTTCCCCACCCAAACCAAAAATACGACAATACATGATGCACAAAAGTCCCCTGCTTATCGTCGCAAACTGCAGGCAGATTCAATTCAATGTTTAATGGAGTTATGCAAACCCGTAAAACAGAGATGTACATGTACACGTGTACTGCTGTAGAAACATGTACATGTACATGTAATGTACATCCATTTTGGTATCTTACTCTGTGGGTTAATTTCACTCATAAAAAAAGGAGAAATACACAAGCTGGGTAGAGTCCCTTGTTGCGTTTGATTGCACAATTTGGACTATTCAGTGTGCATGTGCACAGCTGATAACTTGAAATAGTTTGAAATGTATCCATGTACATGTAGATTGAAATACATGTACAATAACATGTAGCTTGAAAAAGCTTGAAATACGTGTACACGTACTGTATACGTACATGTACATGTAGCTTGAAAAGAAATTCAAAATTATGACAAGAATAACCCAAACAATAATTTACAAAATACCGGTATGCCAAGTCGGATGTTTTGGTACCACTACCAGCAGGACTGTTTGCAATTTGGCAACCTCCAATAATTTTTGAAAGATTTTCCCTGTAGAAAAAAAAACTTTCAAAACCCAACAGACACGCCCTAACGTGTACTCCGATTGTCGCCGAATACTGAATCCTTGTGCGAAGTTTGATCAAGATTGTGTTAGATACACATGCGGCACGTGTTCCTGTTTTTGCACTCCAACTGTGTAGAGAGGCGGGTTGTAATCTGAGACCGAATTACTTGTGCAGCATACATGTACACAGGAACACTGCAGTGCAGAGAGGTGACCCTACAATATATCCTAATGCTTGGGATGCATGTGTTGTGCCTGTGTAAGGGTGAGGGAGAGAGGAGGGGACGGTGCCTATTACAGTGAGCCCTGCACTGTGGAAGACACAGCATGGGTGCATACTACCAACCACACCTCTGCATCACACATGGAGGTCCTCTGGTTATCACTGCACTGCACTGCTCTCTCTCTCTCTTTCTTTCTCTCTCTCTCTACAGCTGGAAGATAACCAGCTGAGGTGGTCTTACCGTTTGACATTTACTGTGCCTAGTCTAGATGATAGAGAAGGATCATCACAAGGAACAGAGAGGGAGAGAGTGAAATAGAGAGGGTAGTGGGGAGGAGAGGGAGAGAGGAAGGGAAGGAGAAAGGAGAGGGAGTGAGGAGGAGAGGGAGAGAGGAGGAGAGGAACGAGGGGAGAAGTGGGGAGCAGAAGGAGAGAAGTAGAGAGTGAGAGAGGAGAGGGAGAGAGGAGAGGGTGAGAGAAGAGAGAAAGAGGAGAGGGAGAGGGGAGGAGAGGGAGAGAGAGGGAGACAGACGGGATACAGAGATACAGAAACAGAGACAGGGGGACAGAGAGGCAGAGAGAGACAGAGTCAGAGAGAGACAGAGGGACAGAGAGTCAGTGAAAAAGAGAGACACGGGGACAGAGAGGCACTGAAAGAGAGAGGCAGAGTCAGAGAGAGGGAAAGTGAAAGACAGAGAGGCAGATAACGTAGAGATAGTCAAGAGGCAGAGAGAGAGGCACAAAAAGACAGAAAGATAGTGAAAAGTATCTAGCCACACTGTAGGGAGATTCCCCCACCCCTTGGCAACCACCTCATTAACATTTACACAGCAGGGAGCCTGGTGCCCTGCTCTTGGCCCCTCACAAAGCAATTACATGTACATGCACTTGGCAGTTACCAGGGAAGGCTAGTCAAAAATATAGATGCACTCCAGCTGCTTGTGAAGCAAGCCCAGCGGATTAATCTTTTGGGACCTATATACTTAGTCCTGTTTACTGTATCTAAAGGTACAGGAATCAACCAACCAATCCATTTCATTATGAAAATGGATCCACCAAATTTAGGGTAGCCCAGCCAAGGACCAAAGAATCACTGCCTTCGATTACTTCTGCCACTGATTTTTTTTTTTTAAAGCTCATGATTTTATCAGCGATAAACAGTTAATTGGCCAACTATGAGCAGTTCCTTGAAGGGCAGAATCAATTATCATTCAAATTTTGATGGAATCTTTTTCCAAACTAACAGCAACAATTACTAGACAAAATACCAACATGAAAGTCGGCAGGCGGAAACACAAAATCGAAAGAACTAGTCCTTTAACTAATCTGTCCCGATTCTTTTCAGAATCCAAGTTACGGGGTCACAGGAGCGAGGCAAACAAACAAACATTCGTTCAGACTTCAGACAGGAAACAGACGCAACCCATTCAGAAACTTCCGCCAGTATTCTCGAAAATCAAGTTGGGCAGGGGATTGGTTTTACAAAAGTGTGGCTATCACCTGGTCTCACAAGCTATAAAGCAGTTCTGAGAAATTCATTTCCCCCAAGGGCGGGGTAACAATAAAAAAAAAAAGCCCACCCAAAGACCAGCTAGATATTGGCATTTTTCGCAGGAAGTATATCACCCCTCCCCCCCCTCTCTACTCCCGAGGATTGACAAAACCCTTCCGTGGGCGATTGACTGACAAAAAAGGGAGCAGCACACAAAGGAGAGGCGTGTGAGGGGTGCAACTCAATCCCCACCCTACCCCCACCGCACCCCAAACAAATGGGTTGAACAGACATGGGGACTGGGCCCACACAATTGGGTTCAAGGTGTAAGGTTTTCTATACCCCTTCCTTCCCCCAAGGGCTGGAAGGAAGGCAGGCAGGCACTTCTCATCTCTGGCCTTCATCAATACAGACCTTTAATTGAGCCAGAGCCAGGGCTGATTTCGCTTTAAATTATAGGTCTATAGTTGTAGGGCCTAAATGTACATGTACATGTATGTATGTGTATAAAATTATTCAAAGTGAAAAGCTCAGAGCTATCTTTTTTTTTTTTTTTTTTTTTTTAACGATCAATCGCAATACGATGAGCTACCGGTATGCCCATAAACCATACATGTAGGCCTACAATGTAGGGTGTATTACAACTTGCAATGGGTCATCCGTCGCAAGTTGAGTTCCAAAGCATCGTGAGGGCGGCTCTGTGAAATTCACCCCCTGGTCTGGTCCAATTTTGCATCGCCATTTGTGTCAAGTTAAAAATTGAGAGAGTTCAATGGCGACTGAGCTAATTTGGACACTGCTGTACCATTCTGGGTTGAATGCTGAGACCAGCAAATCAACGGCCTTGCTACAAGTACATTGGAAGTTTGATCATGGGATGGTGGAGGTAAAAGCGGGGCAGCGGTGCAACCTTCCACCTTATCAGATGGCGGTCAACCAACCTGACCTTAGAAAACCTCTCTATCAACAAACTATCAAGAGAGTTGGAGCTGCCCGTACATACATTTATTATAAACAACCCTCTTAGTCTAAAAAGCCTGAACAAAAGCGCCAGACAAAATGCTCTCACAAAGCCAACCATTGAATTTCTAGCCCACATGCTTGACCAACTGGCAATCTCAATCAAGGTCTGAACTCTGAATCAAAGGATTTGTCTGTTGGGGGAGAGGGGGGGGGGTTGGGTAGGGATCTGGTCTTGCTCACAACGTGATTTAAAGCTGCCACCAAAGCAATCATTAAGGTGATGTACATGTATTTCATGAGCCCTTTCAAAACAGACTTTTCACCCGTTGTTTTTAAATGGGAAGTGTACTAATAAGTAATAGTGATCTCCTGATATGGTGGTCTAGTATAAGGTTCACAACATTAATCAAAACCCTAACCTCCCCAAATCCTACAGAATCCTAGTTTCCTACTGCAGGAAATTGTAGGATACAATTGTGCGGGTTACTAGGCCCAATGTGATGGAGGATGATCTTGTAGTAGGATTGGGGCTCCATGGGACAAACACCAAAATAGGATTTTGAAGGATTCGGGTCATGTGGTTTACCAGTATATAAAATTATGCATTTTAATTGTAAAGTTTATTAGGCCACAGAAAAACAAAATGTTTTTTTTTGTCCTTTCAAAAAATAAAAAAATAAATCCTTTCAAAAATTAAGTGCAGGATTTTGCAGGATTTGGGTTATGGGCAACAAATAAGGTGTTGGGAGTTAATTTTAAGTGACATGGATTACTATCTTTTAAGAGTGATTTACATGTAAATGTATTGCACATGTACTGTACATCGTGCGCACGGCCGCTAAACACTATAGCGGTGCGGGATACAATCTGTGCTCGCGGATTGCGTGCGCTCGTCAGCAGACGCAAAAGCTCCGCTTTTTCGGAATAATAATCGTAACAATGCGAACAATATATACAAATAATTGGCTCGATTTGGGCAAGGACTTTGATTATTTCAATTATGCAACTATCAAAATTTTAACATGTGAACATTTTACTTGCCCGACGTGAAATTTTACTTGCCCCGAGCAAGTGGGCAACCGCTAATGTCGAACCCTGACTACATGTACAAAATGTGTGTTCAAAAATGTGATTCTCCAGTTCATGAAAGAAACTAAATTCCAGCAGAAAAATGTAGAGTAGTTATCCAAATCGTGACGAAATCCCAGGACCTCGTACACACCGCCATGTAGGGCCTACATGTACATGTGCACTATCTCATTCCGGCACAGCACGAGGAGGTTTGTGGTCAGTCTTGGCCTTCAGAAGACTGGCAGAGTCCAGCTCCCTGGCCCTCCGCCAACCCCGCACCCCTAACCAGACAATTACACGTTGTCAGCCCTCAATGGGATGCAAGGGTACGTGTAATACAAGCCAAAGATAGGAGGGGAGAGAGATGTACCCATGGACATTGTACATACACTCCATACCTGCACACATGTACTGTTCATCACCCCCCCACCCCCTCCCCCCATCCAGCACCTGTCCCTAGCCGTTAATACACACACCCTCATAGTCTCCGCACCAGCAGTCCCCAATTTAGTCAAACATGGACATGTACTGCTTATTAATTTCATTTCCAGACCCCCCCTCCCTAACCTCCCCCCCATCCATCACACCGTCCAACACGAGAAAACCATTATCATCGTCACACAGGCCAGTGCTCTGTCTAGAGTTATGTTCCTCACTAACTCTGATCCCCGTTTGGGCAGAAATTAATGCTCCCAAAATATGGAGAGACTTTGGATCTCATCCCCTGTTTTTCCATCGTTACAATCCTATTTCATTGCCCCATTAAAAAAAAAAAATCTGGCCCAACTCTCTCGCCCCCCCACCCTTTTCTGCTTCAAGGAGCAGTACAATCTGAGGGCTCTCCAAGGGCACTCCAAATACGGAAGTCACGACCAATGCACCGATCATATGACCATCAACAACATGTAGGCCTACCACAAGATCTACAGACATCATTCATTGACTAGAAACACGGGCAGACAGCTTCACGTTCAGTGCCCCATCTAAGAACAAGATTGAATGCCCAAACAAAATAAATAATAAAAAATAAAAAAAATGGGCCGGAGCAAAACTCGGATTGGGGATTTACAAGAAACAGAAGTCTTTTATCTTTCAGCCGGGCCTGCTGCTTAACAGCTGGTGTAATGGAACATCCGGACGACCAGATCTCTCCGAGATGCGTGAAGATGGAGTTTCGGAGTAGGCAGGAGGAGGAGGAGGAGGAGAAGTAAGAGGAGGAGGAGGAGGAGGAGGAGGCAAAGGAGAAGGAGGGGGAGAAGCACGAAGGGGAATGGACACAACCATATTTGGTGCTCTGATTTCTTTTCTTTCTCCATCCTGTCTAGCGTCTTTCTACCCGACTCAGCGATCTCTCCAGCTGTTCTGTGGCCTGGTTATCAGATCAGACTTCAAGAGGTGGGAGGGAGGCTGGGCACAGAGGCAGGAAAGATGGGTTTTCCTTTTTTTTTTTTTTTTTTCCTGCATTGCAGTTGTGAACAGCTGTGGTTTCCATTCGCAGATGCCAGATGATGAAAACATCAGGGAAAAAAAAAATCCAGTTCAGTTTGAAGATGGAACCTCAATCTACGAGCGAGTTCGTTTAGGATGTTCTGTATTGCCAGTTGTAGCTTGTTTTTCTTGACAGTAATTAGGTGTGTACACCAAAAAACAAAAGAAAAAAAAGCGACGAAAATTCCAGCATTTTAGCTTATTTCATTTAAACGAAATTTGAAGGTTTTCATGGCGAGTTTAGCAGGAGTTCCGTACGTGTACATGTACACAAAACAGAACTTTGCATTGTCAATGCAAACCTATTACTCCTTAATTTAAACTTCTATGTTAAGTTGATATACAAAAAAATTTGCAAACTGCTTACTGACTAAAATTACCAAAATGCAAATCTCAAATTTAGTGGGCCTGACGTTTCGATCCAAGCAGGACCTTTCTCTGTTTAAGTTAGTTGATGACTTTGATGGAAACTGCATTTGACTTCTCAAAAGCAGGCTTGAAACGAAAAGCGTAACAGTAGTAGGGACGAAGGGGGCGTCAGCAGCTTATCTGCTGTGATGCAAGTCCCCTCAATCTTGCAGACAGCAAGATTATGGCTTGTGGTTTTTCTCGCTGACCGTGCTGGCACAGGGTAATATTTCAGACAGATGATAGTTTTTCTGCACCATCCATGAGCTTTTAAAAGCATCTGATGTCCCAAGCAAAGGTCTGCTACACCGATTCAATGGATTTTTTTTTTTTTCTTCAAAAAATTACAATGAACTGGGAACTGAATGGCTCCAGTGCCACACTGTCAGATCCTACACAGAAGTCATTATTTTGCCATTCATTTTTTTTCTCTAACGGTACATTTAAAGAGAGCTGACATTGCCGTACAATCCTGGTTATCCCACCAGGACCCTTCCTCAAATGCAAAAAAAAAAAATCCCATGAAAGTACAGACCAAAAACTGGCCTATAGTGCTAAAACAAATTGGACAATGAAGTCTTACCATTTCATAACAACATAAATCTTTCTTCCTCTCTTTTCTTAACAATCTTCCTCAAAACAAACAAAAAAATCTCCCCCCCCCCAAAGGCACGGAGGATCATCGTGATAGTTGGGCTTGCTGATTTGTTAGGGCCGACATTTTCACACAAAATACTACTGGCCAGGGCGCTTGATGTTAGACCTTCCAGTGACAAGACGGCCCAGCCTCTGAAGATGCCACTAAATCTCGGAGCCCCCACCTACCGGTAGTTCACCTTTGACTACGCCACGGCAGTCGTCTGACTCACAGTAACTTGTGAGCGAACATTTGCCAGCCCGCCTGATACCGAGCCGTGGGTTCGGGGAAAGTCTGCAACCCAAAACCACCCCCAATGACTCTGGCTCACCCCCTCCTCCCACCCAAGAGAGAGACAGAGACAAACATAGAGACAGTCAGAGAGAGAGAAAGAGAGAGACAGAGAGAAAAAGAGAGACAGAGAGAGACAGAGAGAGAGGGACAGAGAGAGACAGAGAGAGAGAGACAGAGGGAGAGGGGGAGAGAGAGAGAGAGGGAGAGGTAGAGGAAGAGAGAGAGAGAGAGGGAGAGGGAGAGGAAGAGAGAGAGAGAGGGAGAGGGGGAGAGAGAGCGAGAGGGAGAGGATGAGAGAGAGAGAGAGGGAGGGAGAGAGAGGGAGGGAGAGAGAGAGGGGGGGAGAGAAAGAGGAGAGAGAGAAGAGAGAGAGACAGAGACACAGAGAGACAGAGACAGAAAGAGAGACGACAGAGAGAGAGGGAGAGAGACACATGGGTAGAGGGAGAGAGAGACAAAGAGAGAGAACTACATGTTCACGTATATGTGTGGCTATATGGAAAGAGAAATCTTCTTAAGACTGCCATTGTTACATATACCCTGACCCTGTGTACACGTATCAGCTCCAGCCAGTTGTATCCTCTTGTGCAATTGTATGCTGATCAGCTCCAGCAGCCTCAAGCTACACGTATCGGCTTTAACGACCACAACTGGCAATGACTATCATAGTGATGACTTCGGGACGCACACAGTTCACGTGAAGTTGGGAGTCTCTCAAGCCAAGGGGCCAACTTTGTAGACTGCTTCAGCACCAAAATCTGC
Organism: Luidia sarsii; assembly: GCA_949987565.1. Lineage (NCBI taxonomy): Eukaryota > Metazoa > Echinodermata > Asteroidea > Paxillosida > Luidiidae > Luidia > Luidia sarsii. Next base: position 13,268,363 of record OX465116.1, read on the forward strand.
TACAGTCAAAGTTCCACTCGTAGACAAGGAGAAATATCCAAAATTGGACTAACAAGTCTGTTAGTAAGGTTTGCGGTGACACCATGTAACATACAGTATCTCTTTTAAGACAGGGTGCGGCTCTGAAAAGAGCCGGTAACTCAATGTTTCGGGCAGTGTGTACTCTGCACCTGCAAAAGGGATGGCCTTCCACTTTATAGTATTTTCACCAAGCAAACCTTCATATCTTATCCAACAGAGGTCTACCCAAATGAGCATCATGTGAAAATACGGCCAGTGATCTTGTTATCAACTGAGGAGAACTTCAATACTTGGCGGGCCTCTCCCTCCTCCACTCCCTCCTCCTACCCCTCCTCCTCTCCCTCCTCCTCACCCTCCTCCTACCCCTCCTCCTCTCCCTCCTCCTACCCCTCCTCCTCTCCCTCCTCCTCTCCCTCCTCCTACCCCTCCTCCTCTCCCTCCTCCTACTCCTCCTCCTCTCCCTCCTCCACTCCCTCCTCCTACCCCTCCTTCTCCTTCTCCTCCTCCTCTCCCTCCTCCTACCCCTCCTCCTCGTCTTGCTTGCAGCCACGGCTGTCTCTAAGTATATGCCCACAGCTGTCCTAGGTTATAGTCAGCCAGTTTAACAGTGACTTACTGCCGTGTATCAGGGATCCAATTCACAACTGGGTCACATCCCTGGCTGACAGTTCTTCACTCACAGGGATGGAAAGAAAAGAAAAATTGTCCAGAGAAAAAAAATACATTAAAAACTAATATGCAAAAATTGTTGTCAACTGCTGACTGACTAAAATAACCCAAAAGCAAATATCAGAAATTCGGAGGGCCTGACGTATTGATGCTAGCAGAACCTTTCTCAAAGACAGAATGAGACCAAAAAAAAGGAGGAGAGTCAATGGACTTGGCAAAGGTCACTCACAGTTTCTTAGTAAGACCAAAACCCACATCTATGCAAGGCAAGTGCAGCCATATCTCAATCTCAAGTGGCTAAGGCTTATTTATAAGAAGGAATACAATAGATTCAGCCTGTGAACATACACAGCTTTTCAGTAATGCCAAAACACCCAAGATGATTGCCACAGGCTCTGCCTTCATCTAACGTTACACACTTTTCCCGACAGCGAGACGCTCACAGCAGCTCGAGCAATCTGCACTTCCGGCCGACAAGCCGCTGACAGTGTCTCATTTGTAAAACCTTCTGCAAATAAAATTCCGTCTGAAGTCACAGCAGAACTACGGAGTGAAAGAGAGTAGGCAAGGCTTGCTAGACAGGAGGACAGACAAATGCACTGGCCAAAAGAGCATTTGAAGTTTCTTGGTATGCACCCACCCCCCCCCCCACGAAAAAAAAGAAAAAAAAGAAGGGAAGAACACAAGACTGATTAAGGCCATGGCCGAATCAATAATGGCTATGGCTTACAATCGCACCCAAGTCTGTGAGAGTGGCTTGCCTTAGTGGCTGCAGCCAATGCCCATAGACTTGGGGTGTCATTTCTGGCTGAACATGTACATACAATGTTGAACATCGTTGAACTTTGACATGACCTACAGAGGAAAGAAATTCTGTGACAAAGGGAACAAATGAACAGTAAGCTGCCATCTCAAGGGTGAACTGTCTCGAGTGCACAAGAGGTTCACGCCAACACCATCCACAAAGACACTCGTTGCCATGGTAATGGGTAGATTGTTTTTTTAAGACAAGGCTAAGAGTCGTTATCACTCAGCGTCAGCGTTTAAAAAAAAACAAGGTTCATTCATCGTGAAGACTTCGACGCAGAAATCGGTAATCTGTATTCTGCCCCTTAGTGCATGAGGGAACGACAAAATAATTCCACTGGTTCCTCCCCAAACTCATGTAAATATGCTAGGGCAATGTCTGAACAGGGCACCAGTGGCATATCTATATATAAGGTGTGCCTCTCATACTTGCTGATCGTATTGATCACAGTGCAAGAATGCTGTGATAGGGGGTGCTCTTTGCTTGACTTGTGACTTTAAGCACAACAACTTTTACAAGGCTTATGACTAGAAAAGAGGGAAGTTCATCGTGGGAAAATGATATGAAAGCAAGCTGTTCGCTGGCTCACATTGTCGGCTGGATGGTACATGTACAGTACAAGCCAAGACATTTTAATAGCAGACTGATTGTCAAGCTTGACAAATGCTAGCCAAATCCGCAGCCAAAACGTCGCTACCTGTACCATCAAGCTGACATCATGAGCCATCTTGCTTACAAGGTTGTTCTAGGGAATTCCATGAGGCCACGGTCCCGACGGTTTTGCAAAACAGGGCTCCAGATGAGACAGCAGGAACCCGGACAGACTGCGGCAAGTCCGATCCAAATTACCCGCCGCTCCTGCTACCCGTATACACTCTGCGCCGTCACTGACCTGCTGCAGGATCTCCTGCTGCCGCCGCTGCAGGCATTCCCGCTCCATCTGCAGGCGCTGCAGCCGCACCTGCTGCTGCCGCTGCTGCAGTGAGCTGTCGGGGCCGGCCATCTTGCCCGCCTGCTGGACCGGGGTCGGCGACATGGCCATCGGCTGAGACGGCGAGGGAGCCTGCTGCTGCTGCTGCTGTTGCTGCTGTTGCTGCTGCTGTTGTTGCTGCTGCTGCTGTTGCTGTTGTTGTTGCTGTTGCTGCTGCTGCTGTGAATTTTGCTGTAAGGCTGCAGCTGCGGCCTGTACTGTTCCCGGCGAGCGCATGGCTACAAGGCAAAAATCCAAAGAAATGTTGCATTATAAACCCAGAATGTTCAAACCTAACTCCAGTCAATTTTTTGGAGTCTTTACTCTTGATTCAATCGATACAAAAACCAGCATTTAATCAGGACTGAGATATCTCTAAAATGTAGCGGGCCTGTTGTTCCAATCACAGCAGAAACTTTCTCAAAGGACCTTTCAAAAGGTCCTGTTGGATGGAAATATCAGGCCCTCTAAAATTTATTTGGTTAGCATTTGGGTCATTTAAGCACAGTAAGCACTTTGCAACATTTTAGTCTATTACCGGTACTTTATGATGAAAAATTATGATTTTTTTTTTCAAGTACAACAAAACCTTCCTCACTGACTTGAATGACCGCAAAGCAATTCTCCAATGATGTAGAGGGCCTTACATTTCAATCCTAGCAGGACCGGAATTGCTTCTGCCTTTGAGAAAGGCCCTGCTAGGATCGAGATACCAAGACTCTGCAATGATTATGATGGCCTGCTGTTACAATCACAGACTTTCCCCGCGATTCTAATTACCAGTCAGATACTGCAAATGCCATCTCTCATCCACTTAACCATTTCCCAATGCTTCTCACAGTGTCCCACATCATAAATGGCTTCACGAGGTGAGGCAGCAGATATCTCACGAGAGCAATCTAAAAATAGATCGCACGCAGGGAAGCTTCGCGCTGCCCTTAATTCAGAAAGAGCTAAAACAACCACACTCAGACGGTGATCATAATTATCAATCTTAATCACTTCAACACTGATGGTTATCGATGTGAATAATTAAGCATTCTTTCCTTGCAGCGAAGAATCGAACACAGTTATAAAGGGGCAGTTTGGGTTTTCGGGTGTCATACTGTGTGTTTATGCAAAGCCCTGTGTTGCAATCGTCGGAGATGTAAAAAAAGAAAATATGCTGAAGAGAAATGCCGCAAAGTAAGGTGATTTTTCTGACCGTGAGTCGCCCCAACACAGCCCGCTAGGGGGAGAAACAGTTGGTGTGATTGGGAATTTCTACGGCCAAGCAACATGAGGGTGAATGAGTGTACAGTACATGCAATGCATACATTCAAAGTCAGAGATCAAATTGAGAAGGTAAGGATGGAAGAGATTTGTTATCCGCTTGCTTTTTTTATTCCCTTGGTTTAAAAGCATGAATGCACAACCAGAGGTCTCTGGCTCGATTCCTGGTGAAAGTTTTCTTTGCCATTCTTCAAAATTGTTCGATAGTTCCCAATCATTTTTTGTTTTCCCTTTGTTTGTTTGATTTAGTCTGAAATTAAATTTTCTCTCTCTCTCTCTCTCTCTCTCTCTCTCTCTCAGAAATACTATTGTCTTTTGTTTTTTGTTTTGTTTTGTTGATTTTTTTTGGGGGGGGGGGCTCACCAATTCTGGGATCTACATGTATAGATTTTGTTTATTTGTTTTCTTTATTTGCTTGATTTACTTTAAAATTATCATCTATTTTTTATTTTTTATTTTTTTTACCCCCCAATTCCAGGGTCTAGCCAGTTGGTGGTCCTGTAACTCCTGTTAATTTTTCCTTTTATTTTGTTAGCTTTTCCGCCATTTTTGGGGGTGGGGGGAGGCTCACCAATTCTGGGGTCTAGCCAGGTGGTGGTGCGGTCCATGTGGTTGATGAAGTAGGTCTCTCCGTCCGGGGTGGCGGCCTGCTCCCAGTTGTGGGGCAAGGGGCCCAGGTCCTGCAGGGCCGGCAGCGGCTGCTGGCCACCGGCCGCTGGCAGGGCGCCGGTGGCCGCCGGCGGCGGGGCGGCCATGGCGTTGATCTGCGGCGGCATGGCGGCCGGTGGCGGGTTGGGCGCCACCGAGTTGACCTTGTTGAGCTGCGACGTGCTGAGGGTTTTGCGCGGGTCCTGCCAGGTGGTGCTGTGCCTGTTGTGGCTGCAAAAAAAATTAAAAAATTAAAAAATTTAGACGGGGGCGGGACGGGGGAGAGAAATGAGATGAATAATCAATACAACATTAATGACAAAACCTTCCAAAACTCCCAAAAGCATCACTTCCACTGGTCTGAAATGGGGTACTTTGAGATCTTTAGTGGCAGCAAACAGGGTTTGTCTTATTGGGAATATATCGGGGGGGGGGGGAACAAATTTAGACGGGCGCGGGGCGAAGAAATGAGATGAATAGGCCTAATCAATACAACATTACTGACAAAACCTTAAACAAAAATTCACATTACTTTCACTGGGCAAAAATGGGGTACTTTGAGATGCTTAGTGGCAACAAACAGGGTTTGACTTATTGATGCATGAAAACTGTCTTACGCCAGGTTAAGGCAAATCTCAACTCCCGTGGCTGGGCAGTTAAAAAAAAAAAGTCTTATTTATCCACTTCTTATGGTACATCAATCTTCAATAAGTGAAAGGTCTGTGGTGACACCAAGTGAAAATGGTGAGCCTAAATTGTTTCAAATAACTGAAGAGAGTAATATTTCAAATATCTGGAATAAAACATGGGACTGCTTTTCAAAACTGAGACAACCATAATTATCTGACCATACTCAAGATGACTGATGAACAAGAGACTAAGTTATTATTTGCTCAACATTCTGGTCTAAAACTCTCGTCCAGAACTACACGTATATGTACACTGTACCACATCACACGAATGTTCGAGATCTGCAATCTTGGTCATGGAAACCAGTAACCAGATTGCAACATCGATCGTACAACTTGAGGAGAACAGTTTTGAAGCCCCCCCAAAAAGAAAGGGAAATCGGGTTACTGTGAGTATCAACAAGTAAATAGCCATAGGAATCGCAACTGAACTCAGTCAGGGCTTTGACTCCTGAGATTTCTACATATTATGCAGCAGCCATCAGATTTGCATATGTGTATGACAGCTTCCAAGGTCAGGGCAAACCGCCCTGCCTGTTTTGGTCATCTGCAAGGGAGGCGAAACCATTTATAGTCAGGCCCAGGAGATCCAGGGCAATTTCCTCTGAGATATATATACCTCCATCTCCTCCCCCACCAAACTACGTACATGTACGCATAGAAACATATACAGAGTTCCCCCCCCCCCAACAATATAAACCATTCCAAGCCTTCAAGACAAAACTTCACTCCCCAGGTTTGATCGCAAGCGATTACTCGAAGACTGTAATGCAGCCAGCTCTCAGCTTACAGGCTATTGACGTCATACGCACACCCGCGCCGCGCACACAAGGGCCACAGTCCCCCCGGACACACGGCACACTGGGGCCGGCACCCGACTCCACAAGCCCATGAAAGGAGGTCTGTGTACGCTCACGCGTAATGACGGGGGTAGGATACCAGGGGGGTAGGATACCAGGGGGGCAGGCAGGGCTTGACGAGGACACTCTCTGGCCCGCCCTGTGTGTGTATAGTACTGCAGGCAAAACTTCTTCTTTTTTTTAAACTCTCCTTCTAACTTCTATCGAACCCCCTTCTCCATACCAATGCTGGAACGACCGCCTTACATGGTCGGGGAAACTCTGACGGACCTCCAGGATAAACTATTTCCCACCAAAGATGGGTGCTTTCCCATTTAAGGGAAACAATTACTACTGTGTAGTCCCACCTTCTCTGTCCCTCCCCCCCCCCCATTTATCATTTTTGATTCCAATGCCTTGGCTTCATTACTAATGGGCGGTACACTGTAACCCACTCGGAATACTTGTGGTTTGTGGAAGGCTGGCTGGAACTAATATAGCTGTCATCGGACAACAATGATTTACAAGTTTTTCTGAAAAAAGATCTACAGTAGGACTCGTAGGAGCGGCTATTCTCTCATGTAAATGCAAGCATGCTACAATGAACTCAACCAGGAGAGAAACAAAATGAGGGGAATGCAATTATCTTGTTTCCTAGACATCTACGCAGGAAGATTTAGAATCTGTGTAATCTTTCTGCTTCAATGCCACAGCCAGCCAGTAAAAAAATTAGTAGGAGATTATCCAGATATTATTTTACAAGTCCTGATACAAAACTTTCACCTTTCCATTGGTCTGCTGAACAGAATACTCATCTCAATGTGGGTGCTTAAAATGCTTACTGAAAAATAGCTACATGTATGTGCATTAATTAGTCAGTTTCCACTCTTAGTCCCAATTCATTTCAAACGTAACATCAACGTTCATCTTTCTTCCTCCTGATCTAGTTTGTTCCTGGTTCTTCTCCTTATTCCTTTCTTTTAGCCCTCACCTTGAGTGGCCTTTTGAGGCTTTGTGTTGGACGTCTTTCATAAAAACAAATATAAAAATAAAAAGCTGATTTGTTGACAAAAACTTAAGATTTCCCTGTCAAGTTGATTACTCACAATGCTGATATTTTTTTTTTCTCCTGACTTCCTCAAATTTGTTTGAAAAATAGCAAGACTTGATCTTAAAAAAAAAAGAAACACACACACAAACAAAATGGAAGACAGAAGAGCCATTGGAACAGCCAAGATTACGGTAGGCAGGAGAATTCTGGACTGGGGGCTCTGGCTTGAACTCTGGGAGCAGTTCAGTACGGGGTCACGGTCCTGACCCCTGCTTTGTCGTCAAGTGCGAAACGTGAACCCGACCATGGTTGAAATGGGAGCATCCATGGGACTCCTTGGGTTGCCTCCCAGGGCCACCCTGAGGTCATTGCTAAGGTTACTGGTTGCCAATGCCGATACTGGCTGCCTGCGACTGGAGAGGGCAGGGGAGTAGGTACATGTACAATTGTACATGTGTATGCATGTGTACAGTTGTACATGCATGCACATGTACATGTAGTTTGATGTTGCACTGCCCTGCAAAAGTTATATCGCATCCACTGCACAATTTTCAACTTCAGATTTCACTCTGAAATATCACAGTCATTCAGAAAACTATCAAACCTGTGTCTGGAGTCATTTGTCAATAAAAATCTCACTAATTTGCAATAGATATAATCACTCAAGTGACAGGTATGATTTTTAAACACACTTTCTATGATTTAATTGGGTAAAAAAAAAAAAATTGTATGTGGGTGCGATATAACTTTTGCAGGGTAGTGTACATGTACATAATAGCGAGCTTTCGTTTTACGACGGGAGAAATCTAGTACGGTAATTTGAGCCGAACATAGATCTGCGCAAACGCGACAACCTGCAAGTCCCCGTACAGTTGAAATCTGGGACCGTTGAGTGGGGAAATAGCGTCCGGTCCAGAACACAACGCAGAGCAGTCGGCTACTGCGTTACGTAACAAGTGACCAATCCTGCGTGTGTAATTTGATACTCAGTGCAGGGCAGCGCTGTGCAGTGCCCTGCCGTGCATGCAGTGCGTATACCCCTCACATAAACAGAACGAAACAGCTTCCAAACAGGAAGGGAGCTTGGGTGCGGGAACGTACGGTCGTGGTCTGTGAAATCCCCCGTACTGTGCGCTCTCCGTCGTAAAACGAAAGCTCGCTAGTGTACAGTACAGTACATACAGCAAATGGTGCATCATCAAAAAACAAAACCATACAGCAGCTAGGCCAGCAGTTGGGGGTGGTGGTGGGTCCTTGAGATGGAGGGAGGGAGACAGCTAGTCTACCGACCAAGTTACTACTGTACATTGTTATTCAAGGGTCTACTAATACTATGTGGAGTCTCCCTAATCACAGGAGGGAGCACAAAGGCCAAGTTAAACAGGCCTGGGGTGGGTTGTATCAGAAAAAAAAACCTGGCTCTGGACCCTCTCTGGAGACCAGCCCCGCCCGCCGCCCGGTCCTGTGCGACTCCTTGACACCCTCCATCTGAACCCTAATCTGAACCCCACGCTGATTTGGGAGTTGGGGCCCAAGCTCTGGGTCACAGAAATTCATTCATTCTTTAAGTCAACACAGGGGAGGTTATATAAATGGAACTCAAGCATCACTGAGGGTTACTTAGAGGCACTGGCAAACCCTCTGCCTCCAGTCCACTGTTGACAGGAATTCAGAAGATTGAGAGTTTCAAAAAAACAAAAAAAAAGGGAACAGATCACCGAGTGAATCTTCAGAGCACAAACTCGTTTCTTGATCATTTGGAGGCTCAGCTCGTTTCACGGCTTGCCTTGTTCTAGGCAACTTACTGTATCCTGAAGGCTTTAATTTCACAAGCCAAAGTGGCCAAAGTAAGGGCATTCAATTTCAATGCTGTAAAGGTGAAGGTTTTTCCCTGGAACATTTTTAGTCCCGGTAACCAATAACAGGACTCAAGGACTCCTCTGGGAAAAAAAACCAAAATTGATCCTGCATAAAACATGCACAGACTTGTCTTTTGAAATGTTTCAGGGAGCATCATTGCATTGGGTTTTTGTTTTTTTTGGTTTTTTACTTTAGTTCATTAATTCGTTGTTTAATTGACTACGGCTCACGGGAGGTGGGCTCGGGGCATAATGACAGCCCCTCAAATGAGATAAGCAGTCTATTAAATCATGGAATGGATAAACTATCCCCTACAGCTGGTCGTGGGCTTTAATTCACATCAGCCTGTGGATGCTTTTCAGACAGAGAGAGAGAGAGAGAGAGCGAGAGCGAGAGCGAGAGAACACAAATATTAATATCGCCTTGATTTTCTCGCCAAGGACAATCGAGTCCAAAGCCATTGTGGTTAATTGCCATGACATCACTACGGAAAAACTGGCGGCCATACGAGGCAGGCTCCCTTGAATAGCGGCAACAGATTTTGGAGTTTTTTATTTAACGTATTCTCAATTTTTTTTTTGTGGAATGGGTTAGTCACGGTGGTAGCTCTATTGTATCTTCACTCTCTTTGGAGGTTTTCCGCTTCCGTTTTTTTTTTTTAGGCGTATTCTCGAATTTTTTTTGTTGAGTGGGTTAGTCACGGTGGTACATGTAGCTCTATTGTATTTTCCCTCTCTTTGGAGGTTTTCCGCTTCCGTTTTTAATTTTTTTTTTTAGGCTTCACGTTGGGCTGCTGCCAATATACACACACTGTAGTAAAGGGTGTACACACGATAATTCATATCACTACACGTACACGGTATACCTTCCCCTCCCTTGTGTCGACACAATGGAGGAGGTACACTGTACACCCATTGATGGCGATATACAAAAGGAGTCCGACCTCCCCCGCCCAAAAATTAAAAAAAATAGACAAATAAAACCAATTTACAAATAGAACGGTACGGACGTGTACCAGTGACACAGTTCAGGGTTACACAGTCGTGGAAAAAAAAAAAGTGTGACTGAAATCACTGAATACCGCCTCCGTAAACTTTTGCCGTCTGTATAGATTTCCAAGTGGGCATACATGCCAATTGAGAGTAAAAATCGTAGTGAGGGCACGTTGGCTGGCCGAAACCAACGACGATGACGACAAAAATAAAACACAGCCCACACAGTCACATGCACCTGTACACCCTACTTGTACATGTTCAGGAGTGTGTGCAGGTAAACAACAACATGAGATTTGCATTTTCTACAAAGAATGGACGTGAAGTTTGGACAACACAAAAGAAGTGAAACTGAAAATATTTTTTCCGTGATGAGAAACCTTACTAATAGTAATAGTGTAGATGCACTGTTCTTTCAACAAATGGTTTTTTTTTATTTATAAAGGGAGAATGTGAGCAACACTCCATCCCACAAGAGATGCTTTGCATGCGTGTCACCGCAAACCTTCGACTTTGTACTTCCACCATATAAACCTGCAAATCTTATGTTGACTTGCAATAATAATAAATGAACAATAAACCTGTATACCTGTACGCAAAATAATACAGACTACCAGCCTCGGTAAAACATGTGCACGTTAACTGTGGTTTCATAAGGACACACCATACTGCACTGCCAAAACAATCCACTCAAATCATAAACACAGTCGCCCTTCTCCTTCTCCGCCCACAGCTTGGGACTCATAAAAAAAAGGCCAAAAATTGTGCCCGCAAGGCCACTGAGAAAATATATAAAACACAGAACCCCTTGGCCACGGCCAAAGCTGTGCAGTTTAATCAGGGTCCACATCAACCCTAAAACCCACACTTAAAATAATATACAGACAGACCCCCCTCATCTAAAGGCAAAAGTGTGGTTTCATAGAGACCTGTCTTTCTTTACCCAAATCCCACTGGAAAAAAAAAAGGAAAAGAAAACATCACACAACAACTGCAGAAGACAACCTCAAATATTTTGGAGTCACACATTCCCGCACGGACATTTGTGGAGTGTGACATGAGCATAACGTCATACCCCCCACTGCTGGAAAACCAAAGTCCAAAGGTTAAGCAGGTTTTCCTACCATAGGGCTGTTTCCACAATAAACGTGATTATTTGGATCATGATTTGAAATGCAATTGGCAGGCTGGTTATAGGCAACTACTGTACATACAATGTTAGGCAACTTTTAAGTCATAAATTTCACCAAACTCACTCTTACTATTGCAGTGGAACGTCGCTATAACGAATGCTGATTAATATACCTAACATTCAGCTATAATGAACATGCCCTTTGGCTCAAGATTTTACGTCCACGGATATGCGACTGCAACTACAGTACTATAATGAACGACAGCTGTACCAAAAAATTTTCATGGATCCCAAGATTCCTTTTATAGCGATATTCCACTGTACTAGTCTTCCTGATACCCGATCCCAAGATACATGCATTATCCATTCAGCCCATCAAAACTTAGGATGGTCTATCAGTATCAACGGTCAACTTGCATTACAAATGCATTGTAATTTGTAAACTTTGGTGAAATGATAATCCCACTACATTTTAGCGAGACCACCCCTTGCACTTTGTCAACCTCTGTGCGATGTGCGACTTTCCAAAGGCCCCGATGTCTTTTTTTTGTCCCCATCCATGAAGTGGTAATCAGCAAGAGGGTCCACTGTTCAAGTGATCACTCCCACCAACCATCACAGTCCCTGCTGAAGTGAAAGCCCATTTCCTTGTGTGCAGTCAAGACTAGTGTCAACCTGTCTCTAATCCCTCCTAACTAGCCTGGTGCATGTGATATTGGGCAAGATCACTTCATGCCCCCAAGCAACATGTACAGTATGCACACTGAATGTTCCCAGCTTGGCTTGGCTCCCCGGCAGGACAAAGGCACCGTTTGTCTGGCTGGAAAGAATGAAGGGGCCAAGGGGCTATAGAGGGGATGGTCTTCACAGAAAGTCCTCTGTCAACAATGTCAGTTCTGTTTGAGGAACTAGCTGAAGTTGTCTTCAAACACAAGGCAGCCGACTGCACTATTAGAAATGGTCATCTCATCTGACCTTGTTTAAATAACAAAAATGTATGTGAATAGAAACTGATGATTATCAATATCATGCTTTTCAATTTGCAGTTTTCTTAATTCTTGGGGGTAAATTTCCTTCTTTTTCTGCAATGGCGTAACAGAAGACAACAGAATCTTTAGAGGGTTGCCAGAATAAAGGATGTGCGTTCATACATGTACGTGTACAGTACGTGTACATACACTGTACACAGTACATGCACTGATGCACAATTCTATACATGTGTAATCATGCATGCTCATATAAAAGGTAAATGTACGTGTAGATGGGCACGTACACACACACGTACTCAGAGACTACAGTACATGTACATTTAAACGTGTACATGTGTACACACATAGAGGCCTGCAGCAAACAATCCTGTCATCTCAACATCCAAGGCAGAGAGCCCCCCCCCCCCCCCACAGTGCCAGTAGTCTCCGGTGGCACCGACAGGTGCAGTGCACTCTGAGGCAAGGGGGGGTCAGGGGTCAGGGGTCACCTGGGGTTCAGTGACTGGCTCCAGTTTGAACCAAGGGGAGGGAGTATACACCGCTGGTGGGGGACCTGGGGGCCTTCCTTTCTTTTCTTTTTTCGTTTTTGCTTTTTTCTCTCGTCTCTCGGGAGACTTCCAAATCACTGGATGGCGGCCACAAATCACTCCGAAAATAGCGGCCGGCGATATTTAACCTTTGACAAACAAACTTGAGCTTGCACTTTCAGCTCGGTTTCACACCGACAGATCACAATGTACCACTGCTGCACAGTGCTCAATGATTGCAGTTTTCATACTCTTGTATACAACTTGGCTATTGTTCTGTTTTGGTTTTTTTTAATGGGAACTGTTTTTTTCTGCCTTGAAGACATGGATTTGACAAAATGCCCACAATACTGTGAATATACATGCACATGTACACATTAACACATGTGTACAGTACTGGATGTACACTGTATGTACATCATGTAGGACATTACTGCCCAGAATGAATGCACCGTGGACTTGCAAGCTGGAACTGAAGACATTTTGCCACCTTTTACTTTCCTTTTTTTTTCATTCAAAACTTTTAACAGTGTTTTGCAGTTTTTCAGCGGCAGTACCGGTACATGTAAGACCGGAAAAGCAGCTCATCTCCCCCCAAAAAAGTAGCAAGCCGACATTTATACAGTGCCCTATTGCATGGCCTTCACCATAAAGAAGAGTCACTGCATGGGCCCTTGCTATATGCCATGGAGGCTTAAGCCGTGTCCGCACTGGACTTATTTTTTACCGAGCCCGTGGGAAACATTCCAATGGGTAAATCTTCCCGGCGTCCGCACTTGGACTTTTCGACTCGGGTAAACCAACCGAGACGATCGGTAAAACTAACCGACTCATGTACATGTGCATGTACTCTAGGTACACAAACACGTTGTTACCCTGCGTCCGCACGAGTCTTGCATACAGTAACGTAACGTGCGGGGCGCCGGATGTGGTTTTTTTACCGAGTCGTTTACCGAGACGTCGTGTCCGGATTGGACTTATCAACTCGGTTAAACTGACCTGGTCAATTTAACCGGGCAGAAGTTGGTCGGTTAAACTACCCACTGGAGTCGGGTAAGTTACCTGGGAGGAAAACTTCCTGGGCTGTCCGCACTGGACTTAAAATGGTCAATTTACCCATTTGCTCGGTTAGTTTACCCATTTTAAGTCCAGTGCGGACGCGGCTTTACACTATAAATGCCTAGCACAGCAGAGCACACTTCAGTGCAAGATCAATATTAGGACCAAATGGCCTGTCGCCTGGTGGTAGGGGGGCTGGACACATGCAGCTTGTTGGCCTGGACAGCTAGGTCAGTTCTTATCCCAAACCTGTACAAACAGGATTAGTGGTGGCCTTAAAGGTACATGTATATACTTTATGGTACACGAGCATGCATGCGGACACTAACTGTTCAGACCCTCATCTTGTCCTGTGGTTTGTGTACAATGTGTATAGGTGTACATAATGATAAAGCATCCCCAGCTTTGCTTATTGCCACCCAGTGCTGTGTGTGCGTGTGTGGAGTGTGTATGAACCCTATCATTGCCATTTAAAAAAACAACTGTGAACAGTTGAATGGGAAAGTGTGTACAAGGTTACTGTAGCGTTACATTACAAACCATTCAAGCAGTCTAGTACAGGGTCATCATGTACAAAACGTGTACAGTAAGCATTCAGTAAGTTGCTTTTGAACACACTGTATACAGTACATTGTACAGTATGTACACATAGAGTATGTATCTGACATACATAAAGGCTTCCCTTGACTCCCTGATTTGATAGATTTGATTGATTTCACAGCCAATCTTCCCCCTTGCACTAATTTTTGGAAAACCTACATTGTACGTGTATTGGATTTGCTTTTCTCCACTAAGACAAGAAAACATCAAGCCTTCACAGAAAACTTCCTTTTGTTTTCTCGTTTGAAGACATACCGGTACCCATTGGTCAAACCCAACGGTGCCTCAGTTCACTTTTGTATTGATTTTTTACATTGCTCAATGAGGCATTAATTATCATCCATCAGTAAAATCTACCGGGTTCAAGTCCCGGTCCAGTCAAAGTTTTCTTTGCCAATTTTTTCATTTTTTTTCTGAAAAGTTCCCAGTCAGTTTTTGCTTTGCTTGTTTGAATTGAATTGATAAAGCTGCATGGACTCTGTGTGATGCCCAAGCTGCTGTATAGTGTATAGCCAGGTTTGCAACAATAACTGGTCGTTTGCATCTGAATGAAAGCAGGGGTGTGATCCCTGGAGACACCCATGTAGGCCTATACAGCAGTTAATGGTTGAATTGCTTCTGACTGGCCCCCTGCCACCGTAAAGACTAGTTGACTATTCGGGAGGGCCACCATCTACGTGTAAAGGGCTGCATAGCCCTACATCTAGGCCTGACTGCACATTATGTGACCCGGCACATCATAATGAGAAATAACCCCCACTTTTGAGATTTTGAGATTTTCTAATGATGTGAAAGAGTGTACCATTAACTTTCATTAATGATATCAAAATGTCCTCCAATACATTAACTTTCCGGAAAAAAAAAAAAAAATTAATCGAATTGAGAAGATACTTTGACTTTAGGCGTTGTTTACTCGAAAGTGTTTTGGGGGATAATCCTCATGTTGCTGTGCCGGGTCACATTACACAATACACATATGTACATTTAGCTCAGATGGAAGAGCACTGGTACTGTACTGTGTACATAGCTGCCAACCATTCCTATTTTGGAGGAATCATTCCTCTTTTTTTGGTAAAAAATTATCCTTTTTCACAAGCTCTTGACAACAGATTCTGATTTTTGGCTCGGAAATACGCATGTATTTCTATGCAGTTTGCTCTGTGATTCCTCTTTTTAGCAGTATTCCTAATTTTCCTTAGGATGGGTTGGCAGCTAGGTATGTACATGTACGTTGATCCAGAGGCCTTGTGTTCAGTCAAAGTTTTCTTTGCCAATTTTTCAATTTGTTCAAAAGTTCTGTCAGATTTTTTCCTTTGCTTGTTTGGTTTCAGATTTCACTAACATTTTGCAATCACCGCAAATCCCCCCCCCCAAAAAAAAAAAAAAGATTGCTAAAGTTGTGATGGATTTCAGACTTAGCGATCAATTTTGGCGTTTGCGATGATCGCAAAGCGTTAGTGAAATTGGCCCCTGGTGTTTCAATCCTGGAAACGGCAGGGCCTTCCAAAAAGATCAGGGAAGGTTCTGCTGGGACCAAATTGTCCGACTCCTTCGTTGCCATCCAAGTGCGTGAGCAGACGTAGGTACCGGTAACCTTTTCTGCTGTATCATGTTCAAGTGCTGTTTTTCTTCCTTTTTTTCATTTGCTCACTTCTCATTTGTGCTGGTCACTGTTGACATTGTAGAGCTGTTGATTTTGCACACGGTTTTGGCTAAACCAGAATTTCATGTTGTTGTTCTAAAAAAAAAAATTGTGGAGGGCTTCATCTAGAGGGCATAATATTTCTGATTCTGTCTTTGAGAAAGGTCGTGCTGGGATCGAAACACCGATGTCTCTCGATATTTTTGAGATTTGCATTTTGGTCGTTTTAGTCAGTGAGCAGTTTGCAACATTTGGGTTTTATTTACTTGTTGCTTTGTTGTTTAAAATCACCGATTCTATGCTTGAAAACAAACCCACGTCGTGGCAGGAGTAGTGACACCAGGGAGCTCATGATCATTCACAGCTCTACCAGGGATTTGACCAAGCAATGAACGAAGCAGAGTGTGGTACTGTTGGTTACTGGTACCTCATGGGGAGGAGGGGGAGGGCAAAACGCTGGCCCGGAGAGGCAGACGAAGAAAAAAAAACCCAGCCAATAAATTCACGACGGCACTCTATGCACCCAACTCATTCTTGTTTCGCTGGGAGAAATATCCTTTCACTGTCGCACTGTGATTTGTCCCTTACAAGCCAGGATGTCAGTAAAACTCAGGGTATGAAGTCTGAGATGGAAACGAATATCCTTCCGACCACGTTTTATCTAAACCTCAACAAGACATTGTGCCAGAGTTACATAGCCAGAGGAGTACACGTACAGTGTGTACTGTTCAAGTGTTTAGTTTTGTTGGCCACCCTTCTCCAATTTTGGACAACATTCAATTGTTGGACAATGTGTGATGAAAGGTCTGCTATACTAGGATTAACTGCAACAATTCGGGGGGGGGGGGGTCCCATCGTAGGGGATCTTGATCAGGCTTTGCACATACAAAAATCAGCCTTGGAACTAAATAACCCAGTTATGTGCATGTGCTGTCAACTTGCGGTCTAACCGCAACACTTGAGACTTCCACCCCCACCCCCCATTCCTGTTATTTGTATGCCCACAATGTGCCAGGGCATAAAAGGGCTTGTTCAGGAAATCCCAACTACTTCCTATTACAGGAAATCTTAAAATATCGCTGGATATATCAACTCAAGCCCAGTCAACATTAGGACCCAGGATCTAACCACCCCCCCCCCCTTCTCTGCTTCTGGTGTTCAGCGTGGGTAGTAAGACCATGAAGGTATTAAGACCTGCACACCAGTCTGCACTGCCACATTTGCGGGAGAAAACAAACAAAAGTCCCGGACTTGCCTCTCAAGTCTCAAGGATGATATTTCAGTTGGTTGTCACGGTTATGCCCCAGCGAGTGAGTGGGTGGGTGAGAGGGCCTTCGGGGAGCCAAATATTCACTGCGGGAGAGGGGAGTGACTCACTGGACAACATTGCCCGGAAGAGAGCAGTAGAGTTTTAACTCTTTCAACCGGTGCTCCTTGACTGGCTAGTTGAGGACCGCCAATCAGTGCGTATGGTACTACTGGGTGAGATCCCGGGAGTCCTGCACTAACTGACCAGAAAGTGGTGCAAGGGTGCTTGTTCGAGTCCGATGATTCTCAAGACTTCCTTTCAAGTTTCAACCATGCTGCATGCATCTTGATCAGAGCGAGTCTCAGACTGCAACATTTCACGCAAGTTTATGCACAGCTGAAATGGTCTCTCTGCTATTTATTAGCATGTACATGTAGATATCTGCTCATAGTATTGGATGCAAGCTTGGATGCTGCGCATGTTTTCTTGAGATGGAGGGGGAAAATTGGGCACTTGGAAACCATGCAACTACGATTTCAGCTTTGGTTTGGTTGATATACCCATCCGCCACCAAGCTACTGAATTCAACAGGCTCAGAATGGTTCAGGGGAAAAAAAAAAGCATTTGATTAATTGTTTTTCAGATCCCACAATTGGGACCATAAGGATTTTGAGATGAAACACAAGGAGGCGCAGGGTTGAAAAGAGGAGCCAGGAGTGGCCATAAATCTCCTTCTTTTACTCAAACCAACCGGCACCCAGCCATCGTCCCAACTGTCACAGTCAGGATGGAAGTCGACCCAGCCTCTGTCCACTTGGGACCATCTTTACCCAGAAATCTATGCCAAGATAATAACACTTGGCCTGGTGTCTGCTTAGTTCAGAGAGCGATACCTTACCACCACCGCAAAAAAAAAAAAAAAAAAACAGGGTCATGCGAGCACACGATAAAGCAGCGGAGGAAAGATAAGAATAGCAAACTCATATTTCACAAGCAGGAATTAACGTGGTTAGTCTTCAGGGGCAGTTTTCAGCCACAGTGAATTGGCTCGGCCAAGCAGTGCTGAAAATTGAAGAATTGGCCGTAAAAAAGCCAGACAGGTACAGACTTTATGGTTCCTGTGACCAATACAATTTTGTGTTCATTCAACTACATGTATCAATCAAAAGCCAGCCATCTTTTCTTTTTTTTTTCTTTTTTTCTTTTAAAGAACCTCCTTCCAAAATGGCAGAAACAAAGGAGAAGGAGGAAGAGGAGCAGGGGAGAAAAACTGAAACCAGCCAAGCCAGCCACTTTGAAAGCGGTAATTCAAATAGGTAAATGTGTACATACTTGTTGTCCTGCTTTGGGGCTGGCAGTAAAAATCTCCCTTTGTCACTGAAAAACAATCAGATACAATTTGACCATCAACAAAAACAGGTAATTATAAAAAAAACACGGCCGACACCAGCGATTTGACTTTTTTTCCCAAAATCTATTTCGCACTCTCTGGATCGTTCAGTGGCCACATATTTAAAATAGGCTATTTACAAAACATTTTTTTTAGGGGGGGGGAGACAAGGAAACCTAAATGGTGTGCTACAGATGAGAGTGAATGCCGGAAGACTTGATTCGCACCCCCCAAAAAAAAAAGTATGTTCAAAAGAAACGTGAAAAGTCCAGCGATCAGAGAAAAATGAAAATACCCCAGGCGTCTAAATGTCACAAGGGTGAGAACAAACCCAGACACAAAGAAAGCCAACCAGTGGAATTTCGACACAGTCAGAGAAAAGTACAGACGGGCAAAAAAGTATTCACAAGTAAAAAGAAATGCAATAAATTTCAATAAGTTTCAGAAACACAAAGCAAAGCACAATGTAGTGATTTAGTCAAAGAAAGAATGTTGAAAGCAACTGACTGGTGTCTTTTACTTAAAAATTATTTACAGTCATAACGCTTCAAGCAATAACGCTTCAAGCAAATCTCAACTTTGTTTTTCTCTTGCCAGAAGGAAATCAAAGGTCAACTCAGCTTTAGAAATCAAAACAAAATTTTTTGGCCAGTTGATTCAATTTGGAATACATCGTAGACTTAAACGGGTCTTTACTGAAGATGTCACGTCATCACAATTTGTTTCTGAGTTTATACTGCCACGAAACAAAAGCTTGTAACAGCCCCAATTGCAAATATACTGTACAGTATCTGCACAGGACACTGCACCATGGTTCTCATAGGCCATGGGCCAAAACTTCACCAAACCATGAGACTAGTTCTAACAGAGGTAAAAAATCAAATGCAGCCAAATCTTCTCTTGTAACTGACAGACTCAGATACATACGTCAGCTGGGAATGATTTTGATTTTCCCCATAACTAGACTGGTACCCTGCCCCAGATTTTGTGTGAATAAACATGACATCATTCAAAACTACGTATGTGCACACTGTACAGTACGTGCAAGTTCAATGGGATGTTTTCTCTACCAGGGTATTTAAATTTTCAGACAAGTTCAGGTGGCAGAGAGGTGAGATTCTCACTCGCTGATTTGAAACGCAACGTGTATTGTCAGACTGAAGTGCTATTAAGTCCTAACTGAACGCCAAGTTTCAAGGGGCAGCATGACTCCGTAAGAAAACTTATTTTGTCAAAGTTGCAATTATCCCATACGCACATGTACAATGTACATCCCAAAATTGAACTTGATGCACTCTGATCCAATACTATCTGGCCACCTCCTAGTCCTACACAAATGCTATCAGCAAGCATTAGAAGGCAGCTTCCGCCGGCAATTATGCGTCATGAATTCAATCAATGTACACTCACTGTATGTATGACTAATGTAAACTTCCACTATCTTTGTGAGTTGGAAGACAGGTACAGTACATTTGTAAGGCGAGATAATTCCCAGTAGATATATTGAAAGAGATTTTCATAAAGTGTAAGTGACAATCCCTTTAAGAAAAGAGGGGATATTCCGGTATTGCAACATACAGCGCATGAGTCGGATAAACTTACTAAACTTGGGTTCAAAGGTCAAACATCAATGTTGGCTCACACGCTGGCATTCCATGAAATTCACTGTTTGGCCAGCAACGGAGAGGGCTTGGAAAAGGGCCAAGCCATTGTCCCAATCTATCCTTATCGTTGTTTTGTCTGGGTGCAATGCATCATGAATCCCCACGGAGCAGTTTGAAACTCAGCGCTGCCTGTGCTATGGTCTCTTTCTTTTTTTAGATCGCTGGTGCCTGGCACTGGTTTGTCGGCATGGGTTAGGTTGGACTAGTCTTGTGTTCGAGTGGGGAAAAGTTGGTCATTTTGAAAGCGATAATGTGGTCTTTTCAACTGGCTGCCTGCCAGACAGGCCCGCCAGACAGATTGGGTGGGATTTGAACTTCCAGCTCCAGGCATTGCATGGAGATCTGTCAAGTTGGACCAGCGAGCTAGCCAAGGGGGTCATCATTCTTATGAACTGTGAGTTTCGCTGGGCAGCAGCTGATACCAGGTACAGCAACCAAAGTGGTAAACATTGTGATAATGCGATTAACTCTGCCCTATTTGAATATTAGTACACCTTGACCCAACCTGATGATAGACCGATGCATTATCTCAACAACAGTGTGGATCAGATTGATAACTTGCACAAGCCCTGTCCTTATTCAAAGTGCATAAGTCTAAGAAAAACAAAACCACGTGGGTGCCATTTCGTTTATCAGTAGCCTTTCCAGTAAACTGTTGCAACACTGACAACAAAAGCTGCAGTCTGTTACCTCTCTCAAGCGCAGCTAGTAAAGGCCTTTTCACACGGGACAAATCTTGGGGTTGACGGGGGTGCCAATTTTCAACCCCGCGCCAAACCCGAGATTGGCTTCAAGCCGAGGGTTGAACTGAACCCTGCTCCAGACCAGGGTTGAAACTTTCGCCCCGGGTTGAAACTATCACCCCGGGTTGTAAATGATAGTGTGAAAAGAACCGGGTTGAGCTCGCGGTGAAGGCCTTTTCACACTAGACAAATCTCGGGGTTGACTGCGAGGTTGAAAATCGCCGACGATTCACACGTGCCAATTTTCAACCCCGCGCCAAACCCGAAATTGGCTTCAACCCGCGGGTTGAACTCAACCCTGCTCCAGACCAGGGTTGAAACTTTCGCCCGGGTTGAAAACGATAGTGTGGAAAGAACCGAATTGAGTTCGCGGTGAAACCGCTGGGTTGAAATAAGCTTGGTTTGCATGAATCAAGTGTGAAACGATACCAGGTTGAACGCGGGGGCGAGAATTTCTCAACCCGGGTTGAGTTTTGAGAGGCTGTAGTGTGAAAAGGCTTCATTAAGCCAGGGGTGAAACAACAAACGGGTATGCTGCCCTCCTACCCAACTGACCGGCGGGGTGTACTGGTATAACATAAAAGCACTTCACCCACATACAGAGTTTTCTGAGAACTATTTCCAGACCCAAGGACGGCCACACGACTGACTCAACGAGGGAGACCTATCAACTTCGGGAGCCTTGGAAAGTCCGATTGACAAGTTGCATAAGGGATAATGAGAGGACATGATGCATTGGTTTCACACAAAATAGTGCTATAGAGAAAAAAAACATTACATGAATCTTTGAAAGAAACGCTTTGGTGATTCTCATGCAATTTATTGACTTTTTTTTTCATATTGTACATGTACAAGACCTCAGGAGTTGTGGTGCTTGAAAGAAAACTGGTCTTTCACTCTTGTCAACTATGTTCAAGGTTGACTTAATTATTTTCTGCCACCCCCCCCCCCCTGTTAACGATCTACTGCATTATACATGTAGAGCTTCCATGCTTGCGTGCTTGGAAGTACAAGTCATAACCCATATCGGACATTGGCAGCAGGAAATGTTGCAAATCACAATGACAAGCCTTGAATTGCGGTATGTCTAGCACGAAAAGTGGGCGCTAGGAATTTCTGACAGGACAGGAGTCCCGTGGATAAAGCATTTCTTTTATTTGACAAAGCCCCTCCGCACTGGATTCTTTTTGCAAAAAGAAAAACAGAAATTCTCTTCAGTGATTAAGTTAGTCCTGTAAAACACGCAATCAACGACTGTCACTCGACATTGGTTGATAAGTTTGCCTGACCTTGTCATTCTGTCTTTGAGCAAAGTTCTGTGGTACTAAAAATTACAGGCCTTCTTCATTTTTTTTTTAAATTAACCTCAGAGTACATGTACGTGTACCTGCAATCATCACAGGAATCAATTTGGTCAAGTTGGCACGAGTCTCTGTAAACAAGTTTGTGTTCGCACTGGATTTTGTTTTTGTACCCAAGACTTTGCGGACAGGGCTTAAGACTTGCCCCGAAGTAAACTCCGCCAACACAGAACGGGGCCTGCCCCAAACAAGCGCCAATTAGGAGCGAGGAAATTCAGTTCGAAGAAATCACTCAGCCGTATTGATGACAACTCTCTCAATTTGTGTCAAAAACGATTTGAGGATTCATGCCAGCAGAAACTCAGACAAATGACCATGAGGGCATGAGGGGGAAAAAGACAAGTGCCGATGTATTACAAGGACACAGCGCTACAGGACCAGGAATAGCATTCAAGTAACAGAAAAAAACAAAAGCCATTCATCATCTTGGTATTCAATCCTGTTTACTACCGTCTGGGACGCTCCCATACACTGATACAGTGTAACCTGCGTGTGTCTGAGGTGAGTTTGCCAGGAAAACTCACTCACTTGTATTAAACTAAAGCCAGCATTAGTTAGAAGTGGGCAGGGTGTGGAATACGTGTGTGAAATTAAGGGGTTTAGGAGACAGAAATCACACACACACATCAGAAAATGTTTGTTTTATACTTATAGTGGTGGAACAGTGGTAGAAAAAATGGCATTAGCCCAAGGATGTTTGGCAGTTTTTCTTCATGCACAGGCCAACGCCAGCAAAGATAAGGAAGTTGAAGGGAAGTCTAGCAGTCTACACAGTACAGTGGTACAGTAATGGGAAGTCTATCTTTTGCCAGCACCGGCATTCTTAGCTGCAAACGCTACTCAGCCGATCTCTTACTCTGATTGGCCAATTTTCATTACGTCACGCCGGCCTTCTTGTTCCTCCGGCAAAATAACGTTGCGAGCAAGATGAAGAAGGCCAGCATGACACACTGGTAATGAAAATGGACCTTTCCCATGAAATATGCAAATAAGAGCTGGCGCGTGCGCTTTACTAAATTGGTGGGCAAACGAGCGTGCGTTGCGTGCTGGTTTTGAAATACGCGCGCAGGAGACGCTGAATAGCCAATGACCGCACCCCAAACTGTTAGTGAGAAGGAACGCGCGCACGCCCGTGGAAAACTATGATCGGTTGGCAGCCCGCTTGCCCACCAATTTAGCTGCGCTACGTCTAATTTGCATATTTCATGGGAAAGGTCCATTGGCCAATCAGAGTAAGGGAACAGCAAAATAGCGTTTGCAGAAGAATCCTGGTGCCGGCAATGCACTGCCTATAATATTTTAGTTTTAGTGCATGCACTGGTGAGAAAACAGAACGTTTATCCTCCTCTCCACTGTAACTAAAATGTAGTAATATGAGGGCCATACATTTTGTGTTGACGCGTTGACACCACTAAAATCACCTCATGACTTTTACTAGTCCCACTTACTGGGCCGCTAGGAGCTCCCCTTAAACGAGTTTGAGATTATCTGTCGGAACTAGCGTCCCACCGCGTTTAATATACAAAAACACTAATTCTCAACCGAAGGCCTGTACGTACAAACCATACTACACAAAGACTGGGTACCAGACGTGGCCCCATTGCTAAAGCACAGGTTGAGACTTTCCTCGTGGACACGAATGGAGTTTTCAACAACGCGACATGTCCGATGCCCACATCGGAGACATTTTGTCAAATTTGAGGTCCAAAAATAAATCATAGGTACCTCTGAAGTACCGCTGAAGTACCACTTGTTCGTCTGGACATGTGTAGAATCCGTCAGGCGCATTTATTGAATCTTTGGACGCGATTTCGGGCACTTTTAAGGCCTTCGGTTGAGAATTAGTGTTTTTGTATATTAAACGCGGTGGGCCGCTAGTGCGACAGATAATCTCAAAACTCGTTTAAAGGGAGCTAATAGCGGCCCAGTAAGTGGGACTAGACTTTTACTAATTCTAATGGCTTTGCCACAATTTTTTTTTACAGAGAATCGATCGTGCCTCCACATGCAAAACCATTGAGGCTTCTCAAACTAATGAAATCTACAATTTGGTTGTGCCAAGCAGATAATGTATTTTGAAGTTTGAAGACACTGGATAATGGAGAGTGGTTAGACCTAGTAAAAGTTAAAAAGTAGTATAGATCTGTCCGAGTTCTGAAGACATTTTCTGCAATTGTCTGGCTATTCACATACAAAGTTAGTTCAATAGTTGATGGTTGGTAATAATAATTACTATACTAATTATAAGTAATAAGGCAAGGGCTGTTATTAAAATTGTTGGGAGGGTGGTAAATACTTACTCGAGATAGTATCTCTGGCCGGTACTGGTGGAGGCCATTTCCCAGCCGGGCGGCAGCGGCGTCTCGTCCGTGATGTCGTAGCTCTGCTGGCGGAGGTGCTGGTGTTGGAGGCTCTGGGCCCCCACGGCGTGCATCTCCTGCAGCGCGGCCGGCGACGAGTGGGCCCGGGAGTGGGCGATGGTCAGCCCCGGGGCGACCAGCGACTGCGGCCCGCTGCCCCCGCCGCCGCCGCCGCCGCCGCCGCCCGGCGCGCCGTTGGCACCTGCTGCACCGGCCGCACCTGCACCGGCGGCCGGCCCGTAGTTCGTGCTGTCGGCGCTCGACTCCCGCGAGTGGTGGCCGCCGTGGACGCGGTCCGGCTCCTTGAAGAAGGAGGAGGGCAGCTTGCGCATCCTCATCGGGATGGAGGAGCTGTGGCTGCCGCCGGGCCCGGCGCCGGGGCCGACGGGCTTCAGCTGCGGGTTCATCACGCTCTTGAAGAGGTCCTCCAGCTCGGCGTCCGAGTCGCCGCGGACGTGTAGCACCTGGCGGGGCTGGGCCTGGTTCTGCGTCTCCATCATGGCTCTTGAAAAGAATCCCGACACCTATAACTTATCCCTCCCTTTCCTTCCTTCCTGAAGTTCTGATCTCCGACTCCACGCTCGCGACACTTATCTTATACACCCGAAGGTTATTCCACCAAGGAGGTCGCTTAATACCTCCTTGATTCCACCACCACCACCACCACCACCACCAGTGACAGTCAAGCTAAAGGGGGGGGAAACAAATCACAGCAATGGTTCCGAGTCGGGGGTGGGTTGGGGGTTGGGTGAAGGGGGAGAGAGAGAGAGGGAGAGAGAGAAGAAGAAGAAAAAAACACCCGAGGAAAACCCCCAGAATTACGACTCGTCGGCGATGTAACAGCTCCTCTCCACTTCAACACGGGGACCGGAAGGTGTTCGCCCGTCGCCTGCCGTCACTCACATAGCAAAAACGGCGTGAATAAGTCGAGAAACTCCCAGTTTTTGTTTTGCTTCTGGCGACGGGGGCCGGGATGGTTACGGTTCCGCCAGTTCTCGGGACCAGTTTGCACGCATGGATGATGTCAACTTGTCGTGCATGTACATACACACAGTCCCAGCTGCACGGACATAACTCCATAGACCACGTAAGGACCAGCGGCTGTCGCACTCGCACAGTACATTTTTTTTTTTTTTTTTTGGTGTTGTTGGCGTTGCGCCTCCGCCCTGTACAAAGTAGTCCCCGGTCGTGTCACGCGGGGTCAAACTCCGTAGCACCGACTGTACCCACTCCCGGTCTCGGACAGAATCCCAAGTTTGATCATCTTCAGACGGGATGACCGGATTCTGGGCGGCTTTTAATTATTATTTTTTTATTATTATTAATACACGGCAGAGTATTATTGGGCAACCGGCCCACTTAGCGAATGGATATTTCGTGAGTGAGTCGTCGCTTCCGGGGGTGCTGTCAGGTCGGTCGCAGTAGTTTGCACTGCAAGAGCAATGCTACGTCACTATACGGCCTTCCCTGTGCTATAGTATTGGCATCATTTTTTTGTTATAGTTTTTTTTTATGACTCGGCTCATCTCGTCGTACGCACCGCGGATGAACTCCCTCTCGTAGCCGCCCATAGGAGAGACGGCGGTGATGCACGCACTCCAAGAAAGGCGTGGCACCCCACCGATGGATGAGGCAGACGTGCTTGTGAACGGTCCGCCCTAAAAAAAAAATGTGTCATCGCTGTTTCGCGATCTTTCCACGGAGAACACGCAATCCATCTCTGCGCTGAGCGGGGATGGAGAAATAACTTGCTCACAATTTATTGCATCATCGTCCTTTTCTTAGAATTCAAAGTTAACTGCTTACTGACTACGATCGATGGCACGATAATAGGTCTATACAAAGCTCCAAAAGTGACAGACTTTTCGATTCTAGAATGATCTTCTAAGAGGCCTTTAATACTCTGCCTTTGAGAAAGGTCCTGCTAGGATCGAAACGTCAGGCCCACTAAATTTTAAGGCCTTTAATACATGATAAAAATTCGGATTTATTTATTCATCACAATACAAAGATCTTCTCTCAGGCCTCGGTCAATCACAGGCCATGAAATTAACAAGATTGCTGCGTTAATAAATCCAATCCCTTCTTTTTATCTATCTGTCTTTGAGAAAGCTTCGGCCGGCATTGATCGGAACGAGACGGCATGTACATTTTTTTTTTAAGATTCATATTGGTTTGTATACATTTGTATTACCGGTACATGTTATCTTGTAACTATGGTAACTCAAATCAAATAAAAACTAGTCTCTGTGTTGTTATTACCTGAACAAACCTTGTTAAAACTTATATCGACTCTATAAACCGGTTTAACATTAATCCAAAGGCACACCTCTTTCTAACGTTATCTTTCGAAGCAAATGGCTTTTAACGTTGTTTACCTCCTTGTTTGTATGTGGACAGTTAATCATTAATCGATTAATTAAACCCAGTATTGAAGGGGGCTTAATTAGTATTCACCTTCCCTTCCCTTTGATGACTGTCGCCCACGCAAGAGGATTTACTCGGGAAAATCCCACTTCGAAACCCGCCCACTCAAGTGGTGCTTAATAACACGCCACCCTCGCAGTTTACAGGTTTCAAGTTTCATCGGGACACGAACATTCATGCACCTGTAGACATTTCCGGGACGGTAAAAATGAATAAGTTCTGCATTTCTTTTCTTCATTTTCAATTTGAAGACAAATAATCACGTGACGAAAGCTAAGTACGAATAACGAACAACAAAAGGGTGAACTTAAGTCAACTTCGATTCAAAAGAAACGCCACATAATTATTATTGTTACACAATATACCGAAATTATTTCGGGTTTTACGGACTTATTATAGCGCCCTCTATCACCCTTGAGCCGAGAACAAAACTGGGCGAAGCGGAAGGTTCACTGGACTGTGCATGCTCTCCACTTAGAATAGCATAATACAAAAGTGTTTTGCACAGTTTGATTACTGTGTGTATTACCCGCAGGGCAGGGCATACAATAACCATTAACAGTGGATTCGTTGCAATAATGATCGCGTCTTTCGGGAGGTTTGGCTCGGATGTTAATAAAAGGCAGGGCAAGTTGCCGGTAGGGTTTAGCACAGAGTCGATTTTTACGATTGTGACGACGCAAAGTAAAGTTTGGATAACGCTAAAAAATTGACAGTCGCGATAATGACTCGAAACAGCCAAAGAATAAGCCACATCATATTTTGATAATAATAGTGATAATACTAATAATGATTATAAAAGGTATCTCGCGGTGTTTTAGAAATACCACATTAGTAATGATTGATGGCGATTGGAGATACTTGTACAAACATGTGTCTTGTGCGGTTGCAGAGTTTCCGAATCCCGAAAATCATAACCCCAAATTAGCAACATCAGTGCAACTCCTCGGTGTCAACACGCGCTGCGGTGTCAACTTGCTCCCCTAGCTGCCTAAACAATCATTATTGTCGGACCTTGCGGACCAAGCGCGCTCGCTGTGCGGCACGGGTACTACGTACCTGACCAAAGTATTGGAGGACTAGGGAGCATGTTAACTCCGAAGAGCGTGTTGACACCGAGGAGCTGCACACCCGTCTAGAGAACCTGGTTGACAACAACACTGCCCCTTGTTTATGATTACACACACACACGCACAATGGCAAATCATTTCGAAAAAGGATGCAAACTGCTCACTGTCTACAATAGCATGGGATAAACAAATTCTGAAAGGTTAAGGGACTGACGATTCGATTCTTGCTGGACCGGGATAAAAATTGGCGTTCCCGATAAAGGCATAATAGGCAATTTTGTTTTGGAAGCAGACCATGATGAATTGATACTGTGGTTTCGATAGGGCTAGGGTAAAGCATAGATGGTTAGAGCGCTGGTACGAAAAAGTCCCGATCCAATCAAGATTTTCTTTGTCAGTTTTCAAACTTGTTCAAACTTGAAAAAAAAAATGGTAAAGAAAACTTTGTCTAGACCTGGACCTCCGGTTTTGCGCACCAGTGCTGTTCCCATCATGAGCCAAATCTAGGCAAGCTCTTAGATGATGGCCGTCACTAAATAGTGTTAGGGTTCCAATCAGAAGAAATTCAACCATCAATTGCCGTATATCTCCAGGGATCACACCCCGCTTTCATTCAGATGCAAACAACCAATTTTGTTGTAAACCTGGCTACAGCAGCTCGGGGACCACAGAGTATTATTGTTTTCCTTTCCAAGTCCATGTTGCGTGTGGCTGGTGACAAGCGCCCTCAGCGTTCAATTAAGACAAGGGTTTCACACAAGCGTCCTGCACTGTAGTTGAAATAAAAACCATTCCACTTGTTTTTTAAAACAACAAACATGGAAAACTACGAGATGGACTCTGTAGACAGTCTACGCTCGCTTTTATTTACATGTAAAGTGCTACCTCTCAGCAAGCTGAATCACTGAAATCAAAAAAAAAATTCTCTACAAGAAGTGACAAGCCTAATTACATTAAGCAGCTGTACTTACGAAAGATAGAACGACGCTTATGTACATTAATATCACTTTCACATAAAATCGTTTGTCTGGCAGGGAAAAAAGTGTATTATTTGCATGTTACAACCAGACGTTTATAAATCAATTGGGATTATTATGACTTTTAATTGCTATATGGCAGAAAATATTAATAAATTAATCACAATAATAATTGATTTTTTTTTAAATTTCGTGTGAAGTACTTTGCTTGCAATAGCCTCTTACTAATTTTATGCCTTCGAATGGCGTCTGGTACTCAGAGCCACTTAATTGGAAATGCACATACATGGGTAAGAGACCCTGACTAATTGCATTGGTGCCATGCTAGTCTTTGCTTGGGTGGGGGCGCCAGTCAGAAGCATTTAACCATGAACTGTTGTATGTATAACTCCGGGAATCTTTCACCTCTTGTTATTCAGATGCAAACATCAATTTGCTGTAACCCTGGCCACAGCGTTTGGGGGATCACACAAAGTGGATGCAGCCTATGAAACCATGCATAATGCTTCCGAGGGTAAAACTTTCCTTCACAACCTTGCTTGAAATGACATTATTTTAGTCAGGGCCATTGAGATCTAAACAAAGAAGTATACAGCCTCACAGAAGGCTTTGGGGTACCAGGCATTCTTCAAATGCGGCTCCGTGATAGCTCATGCATTATTAATGTATTAATGAACCCCCTCATCCATATGCATATATCTACTTTCATACCGAGTCACTGAGAAAACGTCACGACCAAAATCTCTGTGGACGATTGAGAGTGGTAATTTTGGCGTTTATCAAAATCGGAATGGTTCCTCCGACTTGTTACAAGTACCGGGTCTGTGCCTGTTTATTAGTGATTTGATGATGGGTTTGGAGGGGTGGGAAGGGTGGGAAGGGCCGGTGGGGTGGAGGGGGGTGGGAAGCGGGTGGGGGAATGGGGATTTGGGGGTATTTGCTGATCACAGCCAGTTGGTACTGGCGGTCCCAAGGGTGACACTCTTGAACCGGCTGGGGGTGACGGGAGGGTGACCTGCCAAGGGAGAGGTGACCTGAAGAGGATGATTGCCAGCCGAAAAAAAAAAAAATGAGAGTCAGTGCGGATCATCGGAGCCTGGGGATAACCCAAAACAGCATTAGACAAAAATCACAACATTAGTAATTGGATATCCGTCTCTTCATTGCGAGGATCGAGGGAAGACGTTATCTCACTTAAACGAGGGGAGAAAGGAAGAGACCGTGTCTGAATCTGTGTGACTTCAATATCGCAGACAAGTCTGTAGAAGCTGGTTGCTAATGGCTGTAGCTGATTTCCATGGAAGTGCGCATTATTTGAAGCCAAAGCCAACGGATCCACTAGATAGTAGCACTCGCTAATGTCTATAGAGAGGTATGTAATTCAAAGCCATAGCCAACAAATTCTGTAGTTCTCCACTACAAACCTATCCCCATAGATTCTCGTTCAATTTGAAGCCGTAGCCAATGAATCCTCTATATCTTGGTTATAGACTAATCCCCATAGACTCCCTTGAAATTTGAATCCACAGCCATACACCTGTTATACTCGGCTACAAACCAAAGCCCATAGACTTGCTTGTAATTTGAAGCCGCAGCTGATCAATCAACTAGCTCCTTGCTACGAAGCGATCATTGACTCCCATGTAACTTTAAGCCATAGCCAACGGATTTGCAACTCCTCGGCTACCAACCAATCCCCATAGACTCGCATGTAATCTGAAGCCGTAGCCGATGGGGGTCACACCTTGGCTTGCAGACAGGAGCTGCTGGCCAGCCGGGCCCCGGTCAGGTCCAGGTGCTCGGCCGGGTGGGCGTGGTCCGCCCTGGACATCGTCGGGCTGGTGAGGGCGCCAGACTCCCCGCTGTTGAGCGTGGCCGTGGAGACGGCCCGGCGCAGCGTCCGTCGCGGCGTCTTGTTGAAGGAGAAGGTGCGGCCCACGATGCGCGTCGCCCGTCGGGCTCTCCTGAAAGAGGGCGCCAAACAATTCACCTCATGAAGGGAAGCATTATCGTGTCCACCCGACCGTTTTCCCTCTTTCCAGAGGGCGGCAAACAACCTCTCTCTAAGTCCGAACAATTAAGTTGCACAAATCCTTAAGCGAGTTCTAATGACTCAACTGAGTGCCAACTACTGCAACTTATCTTATCACAAAACAAGTTCTAAAGGATTCAATGTGAAAGAAGCAATTACCGATGCCTATCCTTAACTCTAGAGGGCGCCAAACAAGTCTGATGATTTCAACCGGATGATTTTATCTGTCATGGGCAAACGGTTTCTCATTGCCATTTTTATTTTTCAATTCTGTGCGATACAAGATCGAAACGAAAGTGGGACCAGGTCTAGCTAAGATGCCTTGTTTCATTTTTATCTTCTTTTTTTTCAATTGAGGGTGCCGGACAAGATCAAAACCAAATTGGGACAGGGTCTGATTCTAAGATGCCTTGTTCCAACTCTAGAGGGCGCTCAACAAGTTACCAAGGTACCCACCTCATGGCTTTGGTCAGCTTGCCTTTGTCAAAGTCGCTCTTGGTGATCTCCAGCTCTTCCGGGCTAATCTTCGTCAGGAAGTTATCCTGGAAACATCAACAGAAAACTGTCAACCTTTGCCAAATAATTTCAGTTCTTTTCCCCTAAGTTGATCGATTGATTGATTAATGCCAGACTGATTGATTGGTTGATTGATAAATTGGTAAATGGAGGGATGACAAAATGAAAGGATGGATTGATGGATGGATGCTTGGATAAATGGATGCTTAGATGGATGGATGCTTGGGTGGGTGGATAAAGGGATGCTTGGATGGATAGATGGATGGGTGGATAAATGGATGCTTAGCTGGATGGATGCTTGGATGGGTGGATAAATGGATGCTATAAAGATGGATGCCAGGCTTTACTGACACATGGACTGACTGGTTGAATGAATAGATTTCATTTGGATTGACAAACTGACTGACTGACTGATTGATTGACCTTCTGACCGACTGATTGATTGATTGATTGATTGATTGATTGATTGATTGATTGATATGGCGGTAGGCGGGTAGGGTTCTGGCACTCACAGCATCGGTCTTGCAGGTGACGTTGGCCATGTGCTGACAGAGCGTCCTGAGCCACTCCTCCTTGCTCAGCTCGCCGCCGCTCAGAGTGAAGAGGTAGAGGCGATCCAGCCTGTCCGCAGTGTCCATGGGCGGCTTGCACAGGATGGCAAAGGTGTTCCGACACTCTGCAAACAAGATCAATCAAGGCTTTCAAAAGATCCATCCACGAATCAATGGAGTCAGCAACGGCTGCAAGAGTTGTACGCGTCCAGCGCTCGAAATAAGCTGTCGCATTGCTATGCTATGCGACGCACTTTTGAATTGAAAAAAAAAATGCCAGTTGAATGCGGTTCCTTTAAAGTTGTCACAGACTGCTGCTTAGGAAAACCAGAAATAATAATAATAATACAAAATTACGTTCCATAAAATCCCGATGTTGTGGACCTTGTGGCTATTTTATCGTGTCCCGTGTGACTTGTGTTCCACCAACTTACAATGAATATAAAATATTACGTATTTGTTTAAATTTTGTAATTTTAAGTTTTTATTGTAAACCACTAAAACTACGTGATATAAAATTTACCAAATTGAGACTTGAAAATGTGAATGAAAATTGCTATACCAAATTTAGGAATTGCTACACAAAATGAAGTGTGTAGCAGTTTTTGCTATTAAAGTCTCATTTCAAACGCAGCACACGTCTTACCTCCGGTCTCTTGTACGTCCAGAACCCTGCGGATGTGGGACAACGGCACCAGCTCGATGTGCTTGTAGGACTTCTGCGGCACCTTGCTGCTGTGCGGGCTCTTGAAGGCAGCGCCCGGCTTGCTGCGCCTCTTGCAGATCTGTCACCGACAACGGCGAATGAAAAAGCCAGAAAAATTTAGAAAACAGTCGCATGCTCACGCACTGCAGAACGGCTAAATCGTGTCATGCGTCGCCTGATTGCAGGAGGGGGGGGGGAAGTAAGTTATCAAACCGTTTTGGTGTTTCGAAACACTTCGATCGCGATCATACGGACCTCCAGCATGTCCGAGAAGAGGAACATGCTCAGGCTGGCGCCCTTCTCCGAGAAGTTCTCCCCCTTGCCGTTCTCCTTGTCGCCGATCTCCGTCAGGTCCGCCCGGCAGACCAGGCTGCGGTGGGCCGACAGGAGGTGGGGCGGCACGTCCTCGATGTCGTTCATGACCTCAAACATCTGGGTGTGGCCCTCCGTCCGCCGCTTGTCCTCATTGATGTGCCTGGGCAACCGGAACACACAAGAGGGATTTAGACTGGCAGGTTTGCGTGGTGGAGACACTGAGTGGATGGTTTGCGGTGACACCGTGTTATAGCACTTCGCTTTCGAGAAGGAGCGTGGCTCTGAAAACAGCCGGTATAAACTCAAACAGAAGGAAGAAAACAACAGGGCAGAGTACTCACTCAGAGCCTGTCAAACTACGTGTTTTTTTTTTTCTTTCTAAATTTGGGAGGGGAAAGAGAGAAGGCCAGCTGACTGATACACAGGGTCTCGTGGGTATTCACAGATTGTGGGATGTGGGAAGGATCGAGTTGTCCTACCAACCAATCTTAAAGCAAATTAGGAATACCTCTGCTAAAAAGGAGTTATCACAGAGAAAACTACATAGAAATACATGTTTTTCCAAGCAAAAAAATCAGAATCTGTTGTCAGGAGCTACAAAAAGTGATACATTTTTACCCCCAAAAGAGGAATGATTCATCCAATATAGGAATGGTTGGCAGCTAAGCAAGTCTTATCCAAATCATTGAATGCAAGACTCGAGTCAGACTCAGAGTCCGAATCAAGAATCCTACAAGTCTGGCTCGTACAGCCTTGTTTTTGAGTGAGACTCTTTTGCTCAGTTACTAAGTCGGGGGGGGGGGGGGGTGGGTTGGAATCAAAGGTCGACGCACTCTGTCACTTTCCGCAGGGAGTCCACGGCCGTTGTCAGCTGTTCACGTTCCAAGTGTCCCTCTGGTGTCCTCTTCTGTAGATCTGCGCGCACACACACACACACAAAATGGAACAAATTGGCATTATTTTTTTTTTCACAGAAGACAAATCAGTGACAACGGCAATACAATGCTTTCAGGGCAAACCTCAAAATACTTCCGTTTGTGGTATTTATTTTCACTTTAGAAAAATAAGTACATTTTAAAAAATTGATTTTACTGACAGGGAATGAAGGAGAAGCAGTGGGTTCTGCCACGATACATCATCTATAGGCAGGATGAGCAAGGACTGAGAGCGCCCTCTATGG
The DNA here is from genome assembly GCA_949987565.1 of Luidia sarsii. Lineage (NCBI taxonomy): Eukaryota > Metazoa > Echinodermata > Asteroidea > Paxillosida > Luidiidae > Luidia > Luidia sarsii. The sequence goes on from OX465116.1 coordinate 13,302,672, forward strand.
AGCGTGTAAGTGCCCAATTGACAAGAATAAGAATATATGGGTCTGTGGTATCTCAAAACAGCAGATGGTATTGTTCCTGACTCGAATGTGGTGCAAAACCTCCTCCGTGCTGTTTCTTTTTTTTGGGGGGGGGGGAGGTGAGGCAAGAGCGCCCTCTATGGGTTGTGCAAGGGAGCCGTAAGGGGGACTACGCACCGGACAGGAGTAGGATCATGCTGGGCAGGCGCTGGACGGGACGGATCAGGAGCTCGGTCAGCGTCTGGCGGCCGCACTCCGGCTTGCTCTGGCAAATCTGGACGAGAAAAACGGGAGCAAAAAGTGAGCCGTAAAAAATGATCATTTGTTAAAATTAAGGCGACAGTCATGGATCCCAGACGGTCACATCGCAATGAATATGGAATGTTTACAGTGGGCACCATGCATGCCATCTCTTTCCAGAAGGAGGGACAGAAGCTGATAAACTCAATATTTCAGACAGTGTGTACGATGTCCATTCTTAAGGAAATTGACAATCCATGCCTTATTTACCGAACACAGACAAAAGTATGCATCAGTCCTCAACACTCATCCCGTAACTTGATTTGAGATCAGTTGGAGCATCGTGCCAGCACAACCAAATTGCATCCAGAGCTCTATTCAGTCATCAAACTATTGGTTGCCACCTGCGGCCGGCAGTCGGCTCATTGTCAGGAGTTCTCGCTCCTAGCAGGGTTTGAGAAAGGTCCTAGCTTTCCCCGAGAAAGGTCCTCGTAAGAGGATCGTAATGTCAGACTCTCTACTTTTTGGGTTGATTTTCAATTTGGTCATTTATCAGTGTCTCTGCAATGAATATCACAGTCAAGCTCTCATTTTCTGCTGTTATCTGGGCCAAGCTGTGGATGGACTTGAGGAGGTGGAGGAGGAGTAGGAGGAGGAGGGAGGAGGGAGGAGGGAGGATGAGGATGAGGAGGGAGGATGATGAGGATGAGGAGGAGGGAGGAGGGAGGAGGAGGAGGAGGGAGGAGGAGGAGGAGGAGGAGGGAGGAGGAGGAGGAGGAGGAGGAGGAGGAGAGAGGAGGAGGAGGAGGAGGGAGGAGGAGGAGGAGGAGGAAGAGGAGGAGGAGGAGGAGGGAGGAGGGAGGAGGGAGGAGGGAGGAGGGAGGAGGGAGGAGGAGGAGGAGGAGGGAGGAGGAGGAGGAGGAGGAGGAGGGAGGAGGGAGGAGGAGGAGGAGGGAGGAGGAGGAGGAGGAGGAGGAGGAGGAGGGGGAAGGGGAGGGGGAGGCCATGCCGCAGCACTGAATGAGGCTGAGGTTGAGCTCGGCCTGCAGCGTACTCCCAGAGGAAATGAGGGAGAAGAGGGGGGGGCCCACCTTGAGGAAGGCGTGGAAGCGAGGCTTCAGCTTGTCGCAGTCCAGGACTGTCTGCTTGCTCAGCTCAAAGAAGTTGACAAACGCAGGGTAGGCCTTCATAATGTCTGACGACTGAAAGGAGGACACACACACACACAAAACGACGAGGAGAAAAAGAGTGGTGGTAAGTGTATGTATCGTCAGGTGCCCTGTAAAAGGGCATGAGTGCGTTCAGACACCAACAACACCTTATGGCCTTCTGCTGGTAACACATTCCGTCTGGTCCGTTTGATGGCTTCATTCTGCTAAACCCTGGTAACCAGTACGTTTGTCTGATACACTCTATTTGTATCATTATTATCACTTTCAAATTCTTTGTTGTATACCTGTCCCTGTTTGTCCTACGTCTTGTATCTTAATGACTAAATAACCACAATAATCCAGTTCATATACCAATTCACGTATTTGTTGTTAAGGTTTATATGTTTTCGGGCACATCCGCCACAAGCCTTGGCTTTTAGGATGATGCCTCCACACGTGTTCCATTCCATATGAACGTGTATAGCCTCTATGTTTATTGTGTGTGGAAATAAATGTGGCTTTTTATTTGATTTGATTAGTTTTTACTTTACTTTGAACACAGAATGTGAGAGGATTGAGGCGCGTACAAAATGGAAAAATAAGGAGTGATTAAACAAAAAAAATGAACTCAGTGACTTTCTTAGGCCCTACTGCCCGGCACCCGACGGGAAAATGAAATGAACCAGGGGTTGCTTGTTTCATAAAGAATCAATTAGAACTTGTTTTGTGATCCGATAAGTTGCAGTAATTGGTAGTCGTGCCAAGCTGAGTCAGTAGAACTCGCTTGAGGAGTTGCGCAACTTGTTTGGACTTAGAGAGAGGTTTGTTTGCCGCCCTCTGGAGTTTGAACTGGGCAAACGGTCGGGTAGATACGATAATGCCCGGCTCGGAGCGCGCCCGGCGGGCTCTCGCCTTGCGAGGCGGCCTAGGCTCTTGCCTCGCGAGGCGGCCTAGGCTCTCGCCTCGCGAGGCGGCCTAGGCTCTCGCCTCACGAGGTGACCTAGGCTCTCGCCTCGCGAGGCGGCCTGGGCTCTCGCCTCGCGAGGCGACCTAGGCTCTCACCTCGCAAGGCGGCCTAGGCTCTCGCCTCGCGAGGCGGCCTAGGCTCTCGCCTCGCGAGGCGGCCTAGGCTCTCACCAACTCACGTGCTTGAGGACGATCTCGGCGATGCTCTTGTCCTCGCTGTAGTCCTCCAGGAGCTGCTCCAGGTCCCCCTGCAGGCGGCGGTGGACGGCGTGGATCTCGGGCAGCTTGCCGAAGATGGTCTTGATCTCCTCCTGGTCCAGGATGGGCCCGCCCGTCTGCTCCTGCTCCAGGGGCTCCTTGAAGACCTGGACGAGGGACAGAGAGGGAGAGAGAGAGAGGGGGGAGGGGGGTTGAATGCAAAAGGAACTCACCAACTCCATTTCCAATGGACAGGGTTGGAAATGACCGACAACGGTCATTTCCTGGAAATCGCCGACGGCCAATAAATTGTGCGACTGCGAGTGAGCGCTTATAAATGCGACCGAGAGATGCGGCTTTGATTGAGCGCTCACGCAACCGAGAGATTCAGGGAAAGGGTGCAGGCATCCTTCAGTTTTTAGGGTTTTAACAGATAAAAATTAATTTGAGATTCCTGTTTAACATAAAATTCCCCCCCCCAAAAAAATAATAAAAAAAAAAATAATAATAATAATGATAATAATTAAATAAAATCACACTATTTCCAGAAATCCGGAAAATTCTGGAAGTCTTACATCCCAGAATAGGACAACCAGGACGGAGATTTCAATGCCAGACTAGTAAACGTTTGAATGAACACAAGTGCTTTTGACCAAGTAACTGAATACAAAAATAGACAAGATCCTCTGGCATTCACAGGGTTTGGGATGAGACGGACCAGGACGGGGAGGATGAGCAAGTGGGGGAAGTTGGAACTGATGAGGACGAAGAGGTGGAGACGAACGAGCCTGGTGACATCACAGAGATCGAATGCCATCGGTCAGTCTTCCATCACAAGAGCCAAAAGCACGCGCGATATCATAACGTCAAACTTTTGCTAGCCGTTGCTGTAGTCCGAAGCGGGTGCAGCAAACGCAGCAGGGGGACAAGAGGGCTAAGAGCCAGCTGCGATCTTTGGGGTCGATCTCTTCCCCACTCACCGTGATGATCGTGTGCAGAATGCCCACGTAGTTGGTCTCGGTCTGCAGCAACTCCATGGCCGTCATGTGGCGCTTGGAGATGGGCTGGGCGGGCGCGGCCCGGACAGTGGGCATAGGGGTGCAGGAATCTAAGGGGGAGGACAGGGAAGGGGGGGGCGTGGTAGGTGTAGGGGAGAGAGTCCGAGGTTTATACATTTTTCTCTAAATAGCGTGTTAAGCTGTCTATAAAGTTGATTGTACATGCATGTTTTAAAGCCCCCTACACAACATTGGTCGAGGTCAAAGAATAGCATCCATACGTTGTCTGATCCAACATTATGCATGAAATAGCACACCTGTGAACATTTAAGCTCAATCCGCCAACCGAGTCTCGAGAAAATTGTGAAAATTTGTTTCGCGAAAATGCAGCATTCAACGCTGTACTGTTCCGAAAAATAGTTTAGATCTCGGTGAGACGTAAACGTTTTCTGTTACTCTTTTCTCGCAAAATACAACAATTTTAGGCAGAAATATTTCAGTGCGAGGTTTCTACTGATATTACCATCTTCAAACTGTATACGTTTCATGTAAATCTGCGAACATTTCTGTTTGTCGATCTTACCAATGTTGCGTAGGGGCTTTCGTGTAAAAAGGCCAATGAATTTCCCGGACGGGATGATAAAGTTTTAAAAATTAAAGTGAGTTGAGATGGTCAAGCAGACCGACTGGGGGCGGTCTGCGGTTGGGTCCAATCGTCCGTCCGTCCGTCCGCGGACTCACCCGTTCTGCCCAGAGACTCGTCCGGCGTGGCGTCCAGAAGCGAGGAGGCCGACATGGACATGACGGTGCCCAGGTCGCCGGCGCTGGAGCGGCGCTTGGAGGGGATGCGCGGCGAGGCCATGTCGTCGTTCTCCTGGCTGAGCGCCGCCAGGCTGTCCTTGAGCCGCCGGCGCTTGCGCGAGCTCCGGCCCACCGGGGTGTGGGCGCTGGGCGTGGAGAAGGGGTCCTCCGGGCTGGCCGATTGCTGGATGGGTGGAGAGAATGGGAAGAGCCCCCCAAATCATGGGGTACAATGTTGTCATCAAAACTATCATTGCCATCGTCATCGTTGCCATCATCATCTTCATCCTTGTGACCGTCCTTTTCATCGTCATCACCTTTGTCATCATCATCATCATCATCGTCATCATCATTGTCATTATTGCGAACGTCGCTGTCATTGTCATCATCATTGTCATCGTCATTATTGCGACCGTCGCTATAGTCATCATCATAGTCATTGTCAACATCATCATCTTCAATTTTTTCATCATCTTCATCGTTATCATGGTCTTCATCGTTATCATCATCATCTTCATCGTTATTATTGTCTTAAGCATTATCATCCTTTTCATAGTTACCATCGTCTTCATCGTTATCATCATTGGGGTATGAGGCAAGGGCTGGTTGCTATGGGAACTCACCCTTTGGTAGGTGTAGAGCGATTCGTCGGCGCAGGCATCCATCTGCACACTGGCCCAGAACCACTGAAAAGGGAAAAGAAAACGCGATTTATCATTAACAATACAGGTTGACCTCCTGCTTGACAGGTTGGGGATTACGGGCTGGTAACTAGCCCTTGATTGATTATTTTGTGTTAACTGCTGGTTATGGTTAACTAAACGGGCTTACCTCCTGCTTGACTAGTTTCTGTTTGGTAGTCGGTATCTCTGCTGTGGTGTTGTCCTCTACCACGAGATGTGTGCAGGATGGATCTCCAACTGGAACATAATTTCCACCTTGAAAAAAAACAAACAACATGACCATCATACAAGGCTTTTGTTTCTTGTAGTTGCAAATTTGGGCAGTATGTAGGCCAATGGCAGTTTTTAGGCCAATGGCAGTTTGTAGGCCAATGGCAGTTTGTAGGCAACAGTAGTTTGTAGGCCAATGGCAATCTGTAGGCCAATGGCAGTTTGTAGGCCAATAGCAATCTGTAGGCCAATGGCAGTCTGTAGACCAATGGCAATCTGTAGGCCAATGGTAATCTGTAGGCCAATGGCAGTTTGTAGGCCAATAGCAATCTGTAGGCCAATGGCAGTCTGTAGACCAATGGCAATCTGTAGGCCAATGGTAATCTTTAGTCCAATGGCAGTTTGTAGGCCAATGGCAGTTTGTAGGCCAATGGCAATTGTAGGCCATGCAATAGCAATCTGTAGGTCAATGGTAATTTTTAGGTCAATGGTAATTTTTAGGCCAATGAGAGTCTGTAGGCCAATGGCAATCTGTAGGCCACCGGCAGTGAACTGTGACAGACTGTGGTCTGGTACCTTGTGTCCTTGTCACCTCCTCCATGTGCTTCTGCTCGTCGTGCGAGAAGCCGACAAAGGCCAGCTGGCAGTTGTAGAAAGGCGCCATCTTGTACTGCATCTGCAAACAGAGGGTCCAAATATTTCGGTTACAAGTTTTCAGTGCAGCTGAACAGTACACCACAGTGGAACGTCGCTATATAACGAACATCCCGGGATCCATGAAAATTGATCGGTGTAGCAGTCGTTTGTTATAGCAGTTGCGGCCGCAAATCCGCGGAAGTAAAAACGGGAGCCGAAGGGCATGTTCAATATACTGAATGTTCGGCATTCGTTATATAGCAACGTTCCACTGTATGTGTACAAGCGAGTCAAACCTGGCACAATTGGACATCTGTCTTGTTTTGTGGTGGGCCAAATAAGTGTCTTTCTTTGAAACTTGGACAATACTGGTGCTAATCTTCAGCCGTTAGGTGTTAAGTGCTAATCTTCAACATGATAAGACTTGAAGGTTTGCATGGTGGAAATACTAAATGGAAGGTTTGCGGTGACACCATGTAGCTCTTCTCTTTCAAGAAATGTGGCTCTGAAAAGAGACAATAACTTAGTGTGTACTCTGCCTGATGACGGGCAGAGTACGCCCTACCCGAAACGTTGAGTTACCGGCTCTTTTCAGAGCCACACTTCTTGAAAGAGAAGAGCTACATGGTGTCACCGCAAACCTTCCACTCAATCTTCAGCCGTTATTATCCAACTTGGTTGAGTACACGGTAACAGCCGGTACGTGGCTCTGACAACTCGACTGTGGCTCCGTCTGGCGGGCCTGACTCACCATGGTCTCTGCCGTGGCGGTCATCTGGGTGTCGCGTCGGTGCCGCCAGGCCGTGTTGATCCACTCCTTGGTCATGATTGGGGTGCCCAGACTCACGGCCACCTAGGAAGAAGGTTGAGGGCCAGGCAATAAGAAAGGCACGGAGGCAACGTCGGCATCAGTCCCCCCCCCAACAAAAAAGCAATCCCAGACAAGATACAAAAATTAAAAAAATTAAAAAACTTCTCACAGTGACCAGACTATCAATATCAGGGGTTGGATTTTCACAAAGCCTTACGATGCATCATAAGGCCGTGTCCCAAACGGGCGTCTAGAGCTAGGTCTAGGTCTTCCCCGTATTGGAAATACACGGAGATGCGAAGACAAACAGCCCTAGCCTTAGCTCTGCAAGCCCGTTTCGGACACGGCCCTAACTCAACTTACAGGTGGATAACCCATCGTAAGTTGGGATAGATAACTGTATTTTTTTTTTTTTATGTGCACCCCTTCTCAACTTGATATACAAAAATGTTGCAAACTGCTTACTGACTAAAATTACCAAAATGCAAATCTTAAAATTGAGTGGGCCTGACGTTTCGATCCTAGCAGGACCATTCTCTGCCTTTGAGAAAGGTCCTGCTAGGATCGAAACGTCAGGCCCCTCTCAACTTGTGAGTAATCGTGAAATCGGCCACAGGTCGTCCACACTCCTGGACTGAGTCCTCGTGGACCACTCACCCGGTACTTGCTGCTGCTGGTGGTGTTGGCCACCAGGTGGGTGACCTTGGTGCTGAACTCCTTGCGCACGCTGCCCCCCATGTGGTGCACCAGCTCGGCCAGACGCTTCAGCTCCTCCTTCTCCAGGAAACCGGTGAAGCAGACTACCAGCTGGCTCATGTGGCAGCAGTACAAGGGGCGGCTGGCGATTGGGAGACCCTGTCGGTTGGAGAGGGCGAGGGAGGTGTTGGAGATGGAGGTAATCATTGCTGTATTTTTTTAATTTTTTTTTTAATACCCGTCTCGGGTAGGGAGTACAAGCCCTGGTCATTGCCTTGGTGTAGTCTGGTCACTGCCTTGCTGTAGCCTGGTCACTGCCTTTGGTGTAGCCTGGTCACTGCCTTGGGGTAGCCTGGTCACTGCCTTTGGTGTAGCCTGGTTATTGCCTTGGTGTAGCCTGGTCATTGCCTTTGGTGAAGCCTGGTTATTGCCTTTGGTTGTAGCCTGGTCATTGCCTTGGTGTAGCCTGGTCATTGCCTTGGTGTAGCTTGGTCATTGCCCTTGGTGTAGCCTGGTCACTGCCTTTGGTATAGCCTGGTCATTGCCTTGGTGTAGCCTGGTCATTGCCTTTGGTTGTAGCCTGGTCATTGCCTTTGGTGTAGCCTGGTCACTGCCTTTGGTGTAGCCTGGTCATTGCCTTTGCTGTAGCCTGGTCACTGCCTTGGTGTAGCCTGGTTATTGCCTTGGTGTAGCCTGGCCATTGCCTTTGCTGTAGCCTGGTCACTGCATTGGTGTAGCCTGGTCACTGCCTTTGGTGTAGCCTGGTCACTGCCTCGGTGTAGCCTGGTCATAACCTCAAGTGGTGTAGCCTGGTCATTGCCAGTGCCGCCTGGTCATTACCTTGGTGTAGCCTGGTTATTACCTTAGTGCACTGTTGTTTATTTATGCATATTCATAACAAGGCTATAAAGCCACTCAAGGTTAACTGGCTAAGGAAAGAAGGAGATAGGGAGGAACTCAGGAAGGCTGGAGATAGGAATTGTCATTCCTCTTAAAAAAAGGGCATGATCATAAGCAGGTGGGACACATGAACAAGGAAGGGAATTCCAGAGAGAGGCAGACAGTGAGAAGAAGCTGTTGGGATCGATAGCACAGACAGCGCATCATCCTACGACTAGCAGTAAAGTTGAGATGACCCGAGTGAAATCAGATTTTGGGTCGGGACTGGACGTTAGTTTTGGATACTGACCTGCTTGACCGGCACAGCCCTGAGGACGGCCGGAGGGCCCAGGACCCTGCAGCCGCTCTTGCGCAGCCCCTCGAAGGCCCCGCCCTCAAACTCGTCCATCACAAACAGGGTCTCCACGCCGGCCGGGTCCACGATGCCTGCCACGCCCCTGACGCTGTCCTCCGCCGTCACCACGGGCAGGGCCAGGGTCTGCGTGAGGCCATTGGGTGGAGAGAGAGAGAGAGAGAGAGAGGAAGCAGAGGGGAAGGGTCAGATATCAGTTAGATTTCAGAGTCAGACTTTATTGAAAATGGGGCAAACAAACACCTTTTTAAAAACCGCAGCTAAAGCTCAGGCTTTGTTCCCTGTAATACGAAAGCTGAAAATATAAGTCATGAGTAGTCCGAGTAACTTGGACTCGACAAGTCACCCTTTTTTTATCGAATTTTGAAATTTTGAGGTTCGGGTGAGTCATCCGAACCTCAAAATTTCAAAATTCGATAAAAAAAGGGTGACTTGTCGAGTCCAAGTTACTCAGACTAAGTCGTGAGTGGTTTAAAGCTGAATTTCATAGTTTGTAGTCCGGTTCGGTAGTAATAGTCAGTATACTAATTACTATGTTTCTGGGTGAATATATTCTGATTATCTGATATACAGGTCAAACGCTTGTTCTTGAATAGCTCATGTATAACGGAACCAGTGGTTAGAAATTCAAAGAAAAACAATGGTACATTTATTACCGTGGAAGTGTATGTAGAAATAGAATTACTCAATGGAAAGTGATCAGAAATTCATTTTTGAATTTATGGCAGTAATGCATCATTCATAGGTTACCGAGGAACTTGGCCCTAAAAATTACGGCCACAGGTCTACCCGTTGACCTGCTTTCAAACAAAACAAACAATTACAAAGAAAAAACAAAACAAAAACCAACACAGACAGAAAGCTTGAGCTGTGATTGGGCAAAGCACTCAGTCCTCATAAGTCATATAAAGCACTGACTGATTCTGAGCATACAGTGCTACATCGCACATAATTATTGAACTAAAACTTCAGTTTGATGACACTGTGGTTATCGCAGTCGGAAAGCCGATGGTACGTACTTGAATGGCTTGGATCAGCGGCTCATTCCTCATTGTCTCGTCTCCAACCAAGCAGACTCGATGCTGACAATCTGTACACACATTGCCATGACGAAATGAAATTGAAAGAAACAAAAAAGGACAATTAACAGAAACACGAACGGAATGAATGACAATATTTTGATGACTCGGTAATTAACAATATAAATAAACAACACAATTAATTACACAAACAAAATACAAATTCTGAAACAAAACTAAAGACTAGTTCAGTAGTAGTCCAAGTAACTTGGACCCGACAAGTCACCCTTTTTTTTTTTCGAATTTTGAAATTTATTAATATTATTAGTTATTACAATATTAATTATGTACAAAGTTGTGGCTAATCTTCAGAAATAATCAGTCACCTGCATCGGGGTCTTGCAAGGTCGTGGCCGACATACTGACCGAAGAACTCGCCGTGACATCGGCCGAAGACATCTTGCGATAGTTTCCAAATTTCCAGTGAAGACTGAGCTGAGAATGAGATGAACTCCCGTCCGTGTGTGGTGTAGATATTATTAATTATTAACCAAAATATTCACCGAAATTGTCCAGTTTCCACCACCAAACTGGGTTCCCAACGATGTTTCTGAAGGCTCACAACCCTCGTGCCTTTCCCGAGGGAGGATTAATTCCGTCCTGGCTTGCCGTTTCGTCTCATATTTTCGATTAATTTGGTGGAATATTTTGATCACTATTCATGCGTGCCCAGTGACAATGTGTAACGATCGCTTTTGCCGTTTCAAAATGGCGCTCCCGTGAGTGGCCAAAACAAGCGCTGTGATTGGTCAGTTCGCTCTGGCGTTGCAGCGTGCACAACGAGCAGGATACTAGACCTATTTCTGGCATTACGAAGTGGTGTAAATCTAGTCTGGTACCATAACAACTCACCAACTCACATCTGACCAAAATATTGTTTTGGGGCAGCACAATAACTTTGCAAATTCTGAAGCAGACGAGATTTATAATAAAGTTCTCCAAAATGAGTGCAGAACGAGCTAATGTAACTCACGTTATATTCGACATGGATGGACTCTTACTTGGTAACCTGTTCTGGGCCGTGTACCCTGCCATTTTTGTGTATTTAGTAATTTACATGTATTTATTTGGGGGGGGGCAGGTTGTCAGCAAGTGTCTGTACACTGTAGAGTGTAGACTGTAGCGTTAGTCCCAGCATGGAGGTCCCTCCTCTACCTCCATGGTCCGAGTAACTTGGACCCGACAAGTCACCTTTTTTTATCGAATTTTGAAATTTTGAGATTCGGGTCACCCGAATCTCAAAATTTCAAATTTCGATATAAAATTAAAAGGGTGACTTGTTGGGTTGTTGGGTCCAAGTTACTCTTCTTGGTTACTCGGACTACTGAGTACTGTACTGTAGAGTGTAGTGTGGTGTTATGACTTATGTAACTAATACTTAGTAATACTAATAGTAATAGTAGGGAGGGGTATTTAAAGGGGGCGGGGTCAGTGAGCTTGAGAAGGAGGTGGGATCTAAAACACCATTTTTTTTTGGAATTATTTTAGAAATTCACAAAATATCAAAATGAAAATGTATTGTTATTTTTGTTTTAACTTTTGGTACCGAATTCAATACTGGGTCAGTTTTCTTTGTCAATTGTGGATGATCATGTGTATTGTTTCATTTTAAAAACATTTGAATTAAATGGGCAATGTGGCAATGACTACTGACTAGGCTAATGACATCTATTTGGAATTAGTTGCGGTAACCGTAACCCTCGACCTCCCGGTGGTCGTAGACCTCCCGAGGTTCGGCAGACCTCCCGAAGGTGGTAACCCTCATCCTCCCGAGGGTCAGCGACCTCCCGACCCTCGAGAGGATGAGGCTTACGGTTACCGCAACTTAGTTTGGAGGGGGCGGGCGGACTTTGTATGCGGAGAAAAACAATGCTGACTTTCCGCTTCCGTTTCGGCGTGGCCTTCTCGCAGACACGGAGAGGCTGTACACGCTGATCTACGAGGAGATCTTCAAGGAGCACGGCCTGGGCCCCTACACCTGGGAGCTGAAGCAGCGTCTGATGGGCCGCAAGGAGGTGGAGGCCGCCCGGATGGTCATCGCCGAGACGGGCCTGAAGCTGACCCCCGAGAGCTGGCTGCGAGAGGTCCACCGCAAGAGCCAGGAGGTCTTCCCCCGGGCAGAGCTCATGCCAGGTCTGGGATCAGAGGCTCCCGTCGTCTTTTTTTTCAATCCGAGAACAATTTTGGACAAAAGTCTTATTTTACTAGGAAGTGTGTGTGTGTCACTGTCAGTAGCAGAAGCATGCTGACACCTCTGGATTAACGTACCAGCGCTCTTACCATCTGAGCTACATGTGTCCAGCTCTTAGATGGTGGCCTTCCCTAATAGTCAACTAGTCTTTGGCACACCAGCGCTCTTACCATCTGAGCTATCCAGCCCTTAGATGGTGGCCTTCCCTAATAGTCAACTAGTCTTTGGCACACCAGCGCTCTTACCATCTGAGCTATCCAGCCCTTAGATGGTGGCCTTCCCTAATAGTCAACTAGTCTTTGGCACACCAGCGCTCTTACCATCTGAGCTATCCAGCTCTTAGATGGTGGCCTTCCCTAATAGTCAACTAGTCTTTGGCACACCAGCGCTCTTACCATCTGAGCTATTCAGCCCTTAGATGGTGGCCTTCCCTAATAGTCAACAAGTCTTTGCCGGGGTGGGGGCGCCAGTCAGAAGCAATTCAACCATTACTTTAGGAAGTGTATAATTTTGCACGCACTGGCATTCTTCTGCAAAGGCTATTTTTCCTTACTCAGATTGACTCAAATTGCATCAAATTCTCTTCACTCGTTCACATGGCACCAATTTTTTTTTTCAGGGGCCGATAAACTCATTCGCCACCTCTTCAAGCACGGCGTCCCCATCGCCGTGGCAACCGGCTCCCCTAGCAATCTCTTCCAGCTCAAGACGCTGCGGCACCGCGATTTCTTTGGGCTCTTCCACCACATCGTCTGCACGGGCGACGACCCCGAGGTGAAGCAGGGCAAGCCGTCCCCAGACCCCTACCTGGTCGCCCTGGGGCGCTTTGAGGGAGAGCTGCCAGTGCCTGATAAGGTACGGTACTGTACTACTACTAGCACGGGTACAGATCCCGTCCGAGCTGCCTGAAATGTTTGAAATGTTCGGGTAAAGCACTGGGCACTTGGTGTTTATTCTGTTGGGTATGGCAAACCCTCATTGAATTACATTATAGACGCAAACATCATGTTATATCTATAAAGTGATAGTCCTCTCATTCTCTCTCTCTCCCCTCTCTCTCCATCTCTCTCCTCTCTCCCTCACTCTCCCCTTTCTCTCTCTCCCTTTTATCTTCTCTCTCTCCCTCTCCCCTTCTCTCCCTCTCCCCCTTCTCTCTCTCCCTCTCTCTCCCTTTCTCTCTCCCTCTCCCCTTCTCTCCCTCTCCCCCTTCTCTCTCTTTCCCTCTCCCCCCTCTCTCTCCCTTTCTCTCTCCCTCTCCCCTTCTCTCCCTCTCCCCCTTCTCTCTCTCTCCCCCTCTCTCTCCCTATCTCTCTCCCTCTTCCCTTCTCTCCCTCTCTCTCTCAATTTCTCTCTCCCTCTCCCCTTCTCTCTCTCTCTCCCTCTCTCTCTCCTCTCTCTACTGCAGGTCCTTGTCTTTGAGGATGCCATCAATGGTGTCCTGTCGGGCCATGCGGCCGGCATGAAGGTCATACTGGTGCCTGACCCTCGACTGGATCTAACCCTGGCTAAGGATGCCACCCTAGTCCTGCCGTCACTCGACCAGTTCGTGCCTGAGGAGTGGGGCCTCCCAGCATATGATGCCAAGGCTGTTTGATGGCGGCCTCTTCCTCCGCCAACAACGGCCTCTCTCCACTAAAAAAAAACCCAACCTAATCCATCACTCCGGTGGTTGATCTCGCCAAAACTCAGCTTAAAGTCCCTACACAACATTGGTCAAGGTCAAAGAATAGCATCCATACGTTGTCTGATCCAGCATATTCATATAGCACACCTGTGAAAATTTCAGCTCAATCCGTCAACCGAGTCTCGACAAAAATTGTGAAAAAACGCTTCATTTGTTTCGCGAAAATGCAGCATTCAACGCCATACTGTTCCGCAAAATAGTTAAGATCTCGGTGAGACGTTAACGTTTTCTTTTACTCATTTCTCCCAAAATACAACATTTTAGGCAGAAATATTTCAGTGAGAGGTTTCTACTATAACCATCTTCAAACTGTAAAAGTTTCATGTAAATCTGTGAGCATTTCTGTTTTTCGATCTTGCCAATGTTGTGTAGGGGCTTTAACTTACGAGCAATCGCAAGACGATGCTTGACGCAGAAGCACCAGATGACCTATCCCATTTACAATAGGTTACCTGCAGTAAATTGAGGTATGATGGATCGTAATCTCAGAAATCCACCTCAGGAACTATTTGAAGATTATTTTGATAGAGTAATCACATATAATTCTCTTCTGCGAAGAGTACCGATCCAAAACAAGAAATCTTGAGTTGGTAGAGGGCGTTTTCTTTCATTCCAATTGGGACTTGTTGTTTGTATGACTTGGGGTAAATCTACCTCTTTCTATAATTAACACATTTTTCAGGTTGAACATTGCCTCATACAAAAAGACAGGTTCTGCACAAAGTTTTCATTTAAAATACCGAGTACTTTTTTATTTACACTAGCCTAAATTATGTACACTGGAAATGTTTCCATGTTAATTTATTAACGAGCCACATGAAATTGATTTAATAGCTCTGCCAAGTTTTTTTAGAAATCCTTAAATTGATAGCTGATGTATAGATTTTAAAAGTATGGAATAAATCGGTTGTTGGGTGTATTTTTACTGCTTTCACGGATAATTGCTATTTCAAGTCAACATTTTGTCGTCAGTTTTGAGTATCAAAACAAATGATGGTGTCAGTCCCCCCACAGACCTGGGAGTGTAATTTTTGTTTCGTAGGAGGGTTAGGGGCAATTATCATAAAAGGGCGTGTCAAATTGTTTTGAAAGAAAATTACGACACACCCATTTATGATAATTGCCCCTAACCCTCCCACGGAAAAAATACACGTCCTGGGACCCCTAAAAATCCTGCAAAACTAACGGATAGCTTTGGAAAGACCTGGTGACTTTAGATGCATCAGGCCTCATGCAAAAGTTACAGTGCAGTGGCTGAACAGTCCTGTCTCCAAAATCCCGTCAACGTCTGACCTCCAGGCTGCAGTAAGCATTGTTTGGCTGATTTTAAGTCAATCGGAAGACACCACACTCGCTATACAGTCCACTTCAAACATCTAAGAAAGGGATAGAAAAAGTAAACACTTCAGATATCAAATTGGAAATTTGGCAAAGAAAACTTTGACTGGACTGCGATTGGAACCCGAGACCTCTGGTGTTGCATACCAGTGTTCTTACCATCTGAGATATCCAGCCCTTAATTGGTAGCCTCCCTAAATAGTCAACTAGTCCGTGTACTTTCATAGATTCCTCAACATGACCCTAGGAATCAAATCACTTGTACACCTTACAATCTTACATATCCACAGAATCCACAATCATGTCCTCAACTACTCAGTTCACTCATACTGTCCTTGAAAAAAAAAAAGAGACTCAAAGCTAGATAGTTGGCGACCACAAGAGGGCGCTGTTTGATGTTCCTAGTCCTGCTAGAAACATCGCACACACTAATAATCCACAGATTGACAACGGTAGGCAACAGAGTGTAAGTTTGCGGAAGTCATCAATTTGGAAACAAAATATGGGCAAAATTGTAGGGCACTGTCACGGCACAGCGGCATAAACCATTAGCAAAATCTGGTTCATGTTCCGTCTTCACATGAGCATACATGAGTTGTGTCAATAGGTGCTGTCCGTCTACAGGTCTGTCTACGACAAACATGGTTTTATAATGGCACCTCACCGAGTGCCCCTTTCGAGGACAGGGTTAACGCCGACGCCTTGAGGCGAGACTAGCAGATGTGTCAGAGGTCAGAGCTGCTCACCTGGTGTCCTGATGGGTCCCGAGGCACTTGATGCAACAGTATCGGGCGCCGCAGCTCACACAGGTGTACTTGGAAGGGAAGGTTCACTGCTGTCAAGGAGCTTAAAGCATGAGAATATGTTGTTATAAAGCTGCTTATTGGCTAAAAGTAAAATGACCCAAATGCAATTATTAGCTAGTTTTAATTACAGCCCTGCCACTACTTTTTAACAATTTTTTTTTGTTCTTAATATTTAGTGGGCCTGACATTTCGATCCTAGCAGGACCTTTCTCTGCCTTTGAGAAAGGTCCTGCTAGGATCAAAACGTCAGGCCCACTAAATTTTAAGATTTGCATTTTGGTAATTTTAGTCAGTAAGCAGTTTGCAACATTTTTGTATATCACATTTTGTTTTTCATTTGAAGGTACGATGATCAAAACAGTTTTGCAATTATAAAACACTCAAGTCATAAAAAAAGTGAACCAAACCGTACAAGAAGTTTCGAATTGTTGACACAGTTGGCTTGTGTTTTCAAAATGGTATATATACAGAACTGTACAAAATGACATCATTGAAATAAATGTATTCATGAAATGAATCGCAGAATATGATGCAGTTTGAGGTAAAATTACTCCATGCTCAGTAGTGCTATTTGTCACACATTCGGTGCAGTACACATCTGGTTCAATCTGGTTCACGGTGGTTGTGGTACTGTGGTAGTGCAGTGGTACTGTGGTAGAGTGCTAGCTACAGTAACTGCAGCCCGCTAATACTCCGCTTTCAATACATTTTTGACGGGCGGACAGACGCACGGACAGAAAGCGATGTTACACAGGCTCGCGCTGCTTCGCAGCTTGCCCCCACGATAGAAGGATATCCGCAGACGGCGCAGAACCTCCGGTCGGGCATCTTGGAGGGAGGGATGCAGGCAGTCAGGTAGTTGGGCGGCTCCTGCATGCTCAGCTGCTCCTCCTCCACCAGCATGTTGAAGGTCTTGCGGAAGCGCTGCTTGAAGTGGTCCCCGCGCATCTTCTTCTTCTTCTTGGCTGGGGCTTCGGGACGGGGGGAGGGAGGGGTCGGTGGTGGTGGTGGTGGAACAATGTTGTGATCGTTATAATATGTCTTTGCATGTCCATATCCTACCACTACCATGCTCCAGCGCTCTCCTCTCAGCTTTTGGCGGGAAGGATTATCCACGCTCTAAGACTCTCCACAGCACTTATAAGCACCGATGATAGTCGGAATCCAGCCGTCTCCTGACAACGGGCAGAGTACTACACACACACTACCCGAAATGTTGAGTTACCGGCTCTTACCATACTCATCAGAGATGATGCAAACCTTCAAATCTTATCACACCTGCTCACTTTTGAAAATCTCATTTACATTCACCTGTTTGCACGGTAGCCTTTTTTTAGGGGGGGGGGTTAAGATTTTTTATTGTATAATGTTTTTATATGAAAGAGCACTGGTACGTTAATCCAGAGGTCTCGGGTTCAAAACCCGGTCCAGTCAAAGCTTTCTTTGTCAAGTTTTCAATTTGCTCAAAAGTTCCAGTCAGTTTTTCCTTTGCTTGTTTGACTGGGGAAAAAATACCGATAATATGAAATATCACCATGCGCATGTCTACTGAATACTGATGATAAATTGGGCGGGGGGAAATAATAATAAATAGAAAAAAAAAATAACAAAAAAACAAACAAAAAAATTATAAAAAAAAAAATTTAAAAAAAAAAAAAAATTTAAAAATCAAATCAGATATTGAACAAGCCCGGCCCTTACCACCCTCATTGGAGTCAAACTGGGGCAGCTTCTTGCTGGGCATGACCAGGTTGGCCTGAGGATCCTCCTGGAAGTTGTCCTGCTCCAGGGCCTCCAGCTGCTTGCGTAGTCTCTTGGCCCTCGTGTAGTTGTCCAGAATACGCTTCTGGTTGCTGTCCTTGAGTCGCCCTGATCCAACCCCCCCCCAAAAAAAAAAAAAAGGAAAAAAAAATTAAATAGAAGACTTGAAGAGAAACATGTTCTTCTTTTTTTCTATTCGGCCTTATTGGCTGAAAGTAAAATGGACCATAAGGCTTCACCCTAGCCTAGGCCTACCAATTTAAGTTTTCCCTACTTTTTTTTTAAAAGTTAAACCATTTTAAATCTGGGGATTCCGGAAGTTTTTTTTTTCTTCAAAGTACCGGTTCAAGCAGAAATTTACCCGTTGTACTTGGACCCTACAGTCACCCGACCCTCAAAATTTCAAAAATCGATAAAAAAAGGGTGACTTAATTGTCGGGTCCAAGTTACTTGGAGTTGGACTAGTTCAATTTGGTTCCAAGGTGATGGTACTGCGGTACTGCCTACTGAGTACTGCCAAGTACTGGTACTGGTACACTACACTACAGTGAGTACAGTGGTACTACAGTAGTTGAACTACTGGTACAGTGGGAGTGGACAGTGGTACAGTGCAGTGTAAATTGGTGGTGTGACATTGGAATTTGGATTGTGACAATCAATGTGAATGTCACAGTCTGTTCTTGGCCTCAACTGGCGACATTAAAACTTATATAAGATGGCTTTTCAGCGACTGGTAATTTATATTCTTCCTAAAATTACACCTTACTACCTTATTAACATTATACCTCTCCTAAAATCGTTTAATACAGCAATGGTTCTACATTAAATTACAAAATTGAGCTTACCTGACTCTCGTTTCGCTTCTTCGTGGACCACGGCCATTTTGTTTACTACATCCACGTGCCAACACAAGAGGGCGCCATCTATATCAACACCCCGGTTGAAATGTTATCAAACGCCAAAACATTAAAATTTCAAAAAAGAGTAAATAATGATTCATATAACTTATAATTTGTTTAGACAGGAAATATAGATTTTATATTGACAAAAACCGTAGCTTTGGAAGCTGAAATTGATTAAGAGGTTACTTTTGTGCCTAAGGGTGACAATTTATTTGCAATTATTCGGTATTATTGTTTTGAACCACTTGGCACTCCATACTGTGATAGCTTGGCTTGGGTATAAACAGTTCACCGCGGGAAAGCTAAGTCAAGGGGATTGATCGCACAGCGGAAGTGGCGGCGAACTTTGAACACATTGTGCCAAACAGAAAACGGACGATTATCCAGTTATCAGTGAAAAGTGATCCTGATTCCACACGGAGTCATCTGTCACTGTCAGTCGGCGTAATGCGATACGCACTTCCGTTCGCCACCAGAGTCTTTGCCGTTGTTTTACACAGTTCAAGACCGAACCCGACTCGGAACTTCGGCTTCCACTCACACGCAAACTGACAAAGCCAAAGGCTGCAGACCTCGGCACTCGCGGGAAACACGAGTGCCGGATTCTTCGGATCAGTCCATCAACCGAATCTCCGATCTGGCCAGCTGGGTGAGTGTGCTCTTCTCAGTTAAAAAAGAAAGAAAGAAGTAAATTACTCCGGGATTGCGCTATTTTTGATGAGTAATTGGAAGCGTTACGGCTCGGGTAGATTGGTTTTTTTTTTGTGCAGCCAGTACAGTAGCAGTACTACTACTAGTAGTAGTAGTACTACTACTACTAGTACTACTGAGTACTACTACAAGTACTACTACTAGTACTAGTACTAGTTACTTGAGTAGAAGCTAGCTAGACATAGAGTAGAGGAAAGCCTTTGATTTGAGAAAGGTCCTGCTATAAGTGCTAGTGCTAGGATCGAAACGTCAGGCCCACTAAATTTTGAGAGTTTGTTTTTGTTAGATTAATTTGTTTATGCAAATTCGTCGAAAACAAGGCTAGTAGTAGTAGTAGTATAATAAAGAGGCTGAATGAGTGTTCATTGTTGATCGTATTCGTAGAGGCCGATTTGTAAATTAATGTGTATTACTGTATTGACTTGTGTTTGTACACTAGTGTCTGTACATTGTACCCAGATTGATACTGTCTGTGCTGTAGACCTACAGTACATGCATATGGTGCAGAGAGCAAGGTCATGCAGGCTAGGGGAGGTGGAAATTCGTGGAAACGACCTCCATCATGTAGCTAGCCTGACTATGCCGTCTTTAGTATGAGCCTATGATAGTATCATAAAATTCATAGTATGATAACTAATCGTACAGTAGTTCTTTTTTATAGAGGCTCTATCTATGGTTTGTTTAAAGAGCCAATAGTTAGATTTAGAGGTTAATTCCTCCTACATCATACATATACTCTTCCTACTCCTACAGTCCTAGTCCTAGTTAGTAGTTGCGGTAACCGTAACCCTCATCCTCCCGAGGGTCGGAGACCTGAGGTCTCTCCGGAGATTCCGACCCTCGGGAGGATGAGGGTTACGGTTACCGCAACTACCTTCCTCCGTGGTTTGTTTGAGTTTTCCTTTGTTTATTTGACTGAAATAAAAAATGGTTGAAAAAGGAGACTGTTTCCTTGATCTGCGAAAAAAACTAATGAAAAACTGACTGGAAAATTATTTTTGATTTACATAATGACGAGTTAAAAAAAAAAAAAAAAGTTGTTGAAAAATGAAAAAAAAATTAAACAAATTGCCAAAGTTGCTACTCAATACTGACTAAAATGACCAGAATGCAAACAATGTAATAATACCAAAAAGACAAGTTGTACAAGAGAAGTGAACATACATGTACTTACAAGTTACATACATTTTACAGTGTCATTTGGTGTTGTACGTATTGCTGAATTTGTTTGTGGACTTTTTCAGTGTTTTTTACTACATTTTTCGAAAATTAAGAAAAATAAAAATCCATACGGCCCCCCCAAAAGGAAGCAGGCAGGTACGAGAAACATGTATTTTTTCTGCTTCGCCCAATTGCTCCCTGCTCTGTATAAAGTAAATTTGACCAAATGTTGCAATGGCCTGATAATGAAATTAAGGTTTCATGAAACAGCGGTGGATGGGACAGGCTTATTACATGCACGAAACAGCAGTTGACTGTCTCCGGATATGATATTTGTTTACACAGATGCATTTGATGTTATCTCATATTCGCATGCCACTTTCCCCCTACCCATTAGCACTAATGGCAGCTACATGTACTGTATATATAAATTTTGCCACTGTCCCATTTTCCCTGAAAAGTTTGGACAGTTTGAATGGAAAGTGATACAGTAATGGAAGTTCTGTTGAAATGTTTCACTTTATTTATATCCCAGAAAAGACTAGTTAAAACTATTTACATCGGCAAAGACTAGTTGACTATATGAAGGCCGCCATCTAAGGGCTGCATAGGCTGCGCCGGTACGCAAAACCAGGGGTCTCGGTCTCAGATTCAAATCCTGGTCCAGTCAAAGTTTTCTTTGCCATTTTTAAAAATTTCTTTATACCCATACAACATTCAGGGTGAGATGTACTGTACATGCAGTCATGTACACATGCGTACATGTACACATGTACACATAATTATAAGGTTGGACTTCCAAGAATTTGCTATTTAGCACAAACAAAAAAGTCACCATTCATAGTCAGCTTGCTAACCAAAATTCACCTTAGTTGTTTCATGCTAAAGTACTTATTAGAGAACAGTGAAATGCAAGTCTAAAGCTTAATTGCAATAGATACAGTATGTATGTACATGTATACAAGGGAAATGTTTTAATTGTGCTTAGCAAGTTTTCATAACCAGGTCTAATGGTGGAGGACTAGTTTTAGTTTGTATAAATTTTGTGAAAGAAAATCAGTTTTGCTTTGCTTCAATAAGCAGAGATTTACTTCCTGGTTAACTTTCCAGGCCTTTTTTAATTAATCTTGTTCTTGTGGACTTGTTTTCTTGCTTCCAGATTTTGAAGAAAAAAAAACATAAAAATTTAAACAATTTGAGAGTTGGCTTCTTGTAGTTGCCATGGCAAATGGAGATTCAGCCATTGAGATGCTGGACGTGACAGGCAGTCCGGTCCGGGGCCCCGCCCGGGAGGAGGAGGCGGAGCCCCTGGAGGAGGACGTCTTCCTCCCGGCCACGCCCGTCTCCAAGTTCCCGCGGCTCTCCGCCCGGGCTCACTCCACGCCCCGCCCCAAGGGGAGCCTGACGGACTCAGACGCCCACCTCCGCGTTGCCGGGGCGACGGCGGCGCCCGCGGCAACGGCCGAGGACAGCGACGGCGACTTTTGCGAGCGGGCGGGGCCGAAAAATCCGGGCGGGGCCGGCCTGATCCCGCCACGCCCCAAGCAGTTTGCCTTCTGCCTGGCCCTCTTTGCCCTGGCCGTCCTCATGGGCTTCCTGGCTGGCTACCTCGTCCGCGAGAAGGTCTTCGAGCGGGAGGCCATACTGGTCGCCGACGGCGACGGGACGGAGGACGGGACCACGCCCTCTGCCCAGACGGCTGCTCTGCACCACCAGCATGCAGTCAGCAACATCTCAGCCAGCAGAATCGCTGACTACTCGAGGTAAACGAAATGCTCACTATTTTCTTGTGGACATTTTCCTGCCCCCCAAAAAAAATAAAAATGTAGAGGGCCTGTCTTTTCGATCCCTAGCAAGAACTGTTTCAAAGGTCCGATTCTTTTTACCTGTGATGTTCGAGAAAAGGTCCCACTAGGATTGAAACATCAGCCCCTCTCCATTTGTTACTTTTTAGATATTTCGGTCATGCCAGTCTTTAAGCAGATTGCAATAATTTTATAACTTAGGTCAATTTTGGTTTGGCGAGAACAACGATGTAGACTGAGGGGGGGGGGGTTTCATTTTTGAAGGAAAAAGCACCATCGTCACACAACAAAGTAAAGAAAAAAAGGAAAGCGTACAGGGGCTGTGCCATACTCTAACTGCTCTTTGCTTTCACGCTCCTGTGCAAATCCTGGAGAGAGGATGTGATCCATCCTCTTACAATGTACATGTACGTGTAACTGTTATCCAGTGATGTAGGTCTCGAGACCAGGTCTCCGTCTCGACTCTCGAGACCTTTTTTTTTTTTGAGGTCTCGGTCTCGGAGACTGAGGTCTCGGTCTCGGACATGAAGATCTCGACAACAACACTGGGCACTGTAATCCTTTCCTACTGAGTTGCAGTGTACTAGTGATGGGCCAGTAGAGGAGCTCCCTCTGATTGTAACACAAACCTGATATTGGCTACTTAGTACTTACCAAAAACAACAAGTGAGAAGGCACGCAAAACAAACAAGAAAACCAGGTCCGATTGCATCTGTTTCGTTTTAAGTTGAGACGGCGGCAAGTGGCGGTTCATGAATCCTGGACTTTTTTTCTTTCTTTTTTTCTGGCTTGATTTCATGATTTTTCATCCTCTACTCTACTGACCCCTGGGTTAATTTTGGGTTTAAAGCAGGGGAAGTCCCAAAAGTTGAGCTGATGAATTGTTACTTTGTTAGAAACTGCAAAGTTCTACATGTATCAAGCCCTGACATGCATGTGCACACGTCCGGTTGTCCACTCGGTAACTATGGGGTTATACTCGGGTGAAATCCCTAATAACACGGAAATGACAACAGTGCCATTTGATGTTTGGGGGGGGGGGAAGTACCTCTGGCAGGTCAGGCCAGACAAGAGGAAGGATTTCCTGTATGCCCTCCGTGGTCGAAGGTCAGATTTTTTTCAGAACCACACCTCTTTCTTTAAGAGACCTGATACATGGTGTCACCGACTCACCGCAAACCTTCCTATATTGATACATGTATGCAGTTTACATTTCTTTTATATGAATGAATTGCACTGGTAGATGCATGAAGGGATTTCAGAAATATTTTTGTTTGAAACAGTCACAAAGGCTTGACATTTAAAAAAAAAATTCTTAACACTTCAACTGCTAAGCCCCAAATTCTCAGGATACACTTACCCACAGCATGATGATACACCCGAGATTTCTTGACCTGCGTGCCGTGTAGTAGTGCGACAGTTTGCTGCCCCCTGTGGTCCAAGCATTGTAAAATGCGCACAATGAAAAGCTTGCGTCGTGTAACACAGTGGGAAACTCGTTTAGGTTTCAGGTTTCCGCTGTTGCTATGCAAGAAAAAAACAGTAGAACAAATGCAGCAGTGATGGTGTTAACCTTTTTCCAGGGTTTCTGCCTTTGAGAAAGGTCATAGCATTTGAAACATATTTAATACTTTTTTGAAGATGAATTTAGAAGAAAATTTAGATTTTGTAGTTGGCAAGCAGTTTGCACTGGTCATTTTTGTGCGACTTTTACCTCATTGGTGTGCCATCATTGGTTCCCTTGAATTCCAACAGTCTTTTCAGCCAGCATCCATGCACGGCCGGTACCCCGTGCAGTCAGACCATGTCCGGCATGGTCGTGGACCGGCTAAAAGCCGCCGGCTTCACCGACGTGAGCGTCCGGATGTACGACGTCCTGACCTCCTTGCCGGACCTCTCGCGGGCGAGCACCCTCAAGACAGTGGACAAAGAGGGCGCCGTCATCCACTCGGCGGTGCTGTACGGCGGGCAGGCGGACGACGGGAGCGGAGAGGGTGGAGCCGACGGCCGTAGGAGGCGGCAGACCGCGGGGACGCAGACCAACGCGACGGAGAGTCCGTCTACGGTCATGTACATGCCTTACTCGGGCTCCGGACAAGCTAAGGTAACCTTTGAACTGGGGTCACTTAATACAAAACAAATCGGGACGGTCAAATGATATATGGTGCTACAATGGATAGACATTTGTAAATCCCCGAATTTCTTAACCCATATCCGCTTAGTAACTTACGGGATTTCCCGTAGGACGCAGAAAAGCGTCAAATGCCGAACTACGTGAAATTCCATGGTCTATGTTTAGGTTGGTGAAAATGAATGGTGCTATCCCATTCACTGTTCTGTTGATATGGTTTATGATATTTTAGATTTTCTTGTAACATGATAAAGTAAATACAGTGTAACATACCCTTTCCACTGGTATACTATATAGTTTGTTTGGGTTTTATGTTTTAGAAAAGCTGTCATTGACAATTTTTCTTTTGTAATGCACGCTTTTTTTTTTAGTGTGATAGGGGCTTAGGCAGGAACACTGTTGATGTGCTGTGACTAGTCTGGCGGATATAGAGATAAATGATCTGGGTCTGAAATCTACGGAAATGTTTTTCCTGTTTCATTCAGGGGGAAATGGTGTACGTGCATTATGCCAGCGAGGGCGATTTTCTCATGCTTGCTGACGACAACATCGAAGTCCAAGGGAAGATCGGCATCGCGCGGCATGGAACCATGATGGTTGTCGATCAGGTGGGTGTCAACATGTACATGTGTGAAGTGACTGTTAAACCACAACAGCGACCGTTAACACGCATTGCCGACAGTGAGTTTGTGTCTTCCAAACAGTCATGCTTTAAAATCAAAGGTAGTCCTCTCACAACAGTCTGTGGTAGTTTTTAGGTGAAACGCCGACAGAATTTGACAAATGCGTTTGTTTGCATGCGTACATGTAGGTGCGAAACGTCCAAGAGCAGGGCATGATGGGATTGATCCTGTACACCGACCCGGCCGATATGGACGCCATGGCGACAATGGGGATGGAGCGGCTGGTCGGGATGACCGGCATGATGGGCGACCCCATGACCCCTGGTTGCTCGGCGATGGGTGAGTCTGAAGTCTTTCAAAATGCCAAAATGCAACTGCGCAATAATGCGTTTCAGTACACTTGATCCCGCAAGGAGGATCAGATCCCACAAGGAGGATCAGATCCCGCAAGGAGGATCAGATCCCGCAAGGAGGATCAGATCCCGCATGCAGGATCAGATCCCGCATGCAGGATCAGATCCCGCAAGGAGGATCAGATCCCGCATGGAGGATCAGATCCCGCAAGGAGGATCAGATCCCGCAAGGAGGATCAGATCCCGCAAGGAGGATCAAATCCCGCAAGTAGGATCAGATCTCGCAAGGAGGATCAGATCCCGCATGCAGGATCAGATCCCGCATGCAGGATCAGATCCCGCATGCAGGATCAGATCCCGCATGCAGGATCAGATCCCGCATGGAGGATCAGATCCCGCAAGGAGGATCAGATCCCGCAAGGAGGATCAGATCCCGCAAGGAGGATCAAATCCCGCAAGTAGGATCAGATCCCGCAAGTAGGATCAGATCTCGCAAGGAGGATCAGATCCCGCAAGGAGGATCAGATCCCGCAAGGAGGATCAGATCCTGCAAGGAGGATCAGATCCCGCAAGTAGGATCAGATCCCGCAAGTAGGATCAGATCCCGCAAGGAGGATCAGATCCCGCAAGGAGGATCAGATCCTGCAAGGAGGATCAGATCCCGCAAGTAGGATCAGATCCTGCAAGGAGGATCAGATCCCGCAAGGAGGATCAGATCCTGCAAGGAGGATCAGATCCCGCAAGGAGGATCAGATCCCGCAATTTGCAAGTGTAAACGCTACGCGGGAACAGATCCCGGAAGCTGACACACAGTATGCATAGTCTAGTTTCACCTGTATTGGCTGTCGTTGTGCTCCAGTGCCCATTATCAGTGCACATAACCTTTGCCCTGAAGTTGCAGCGCTTCATCGATGCCACGCGGGATCAGGATCAAGTGTAAACGTGGCAGGGATCTGATCCCGCTCGCTGATCTCGACCCCAGGATCGGATCCTCCGTTGCGGGATCAAGCGTAAACGCAGCAAGAGGAACTTAACTCAAACCACCTACATTCCCCCATTTTTAATTTGCCAACTCACATACCCCAGTGCCCAGTACTAACTTACGATGTAACTTTTGTGCGATTCATTTTTTTGGCCGCATTCCAGGACGTGTCGCCGGGATGACCTCAGCCGAGGTCGGAATGTTCTCCATCCCTGTCCAGCCCGTTTCCACCGAGCTGGCGGCCAGTCTCCTTGGCAACATGACCGGGCGAATGGCTCCGGACGACTGGCAGGGCGAGTTGGGCATCGATTACTACATGGGGCTACGCAACTCAAGTGAGAGCCAGTTTGAGTGTAGAATGATACTGGGTCATTCCATAATGAACTCAACCAAAATCTGGAAGTCTTCCATGGTGACCAACTTAGATTTGGCTTACAATTTTGAAAACGAACAAATGCAACAATTCAGGCTTCAACTCACAACAGTTCCTGAGATAGGGCGCCCCAAAATAATTTCTGACCACGTACACTTTTTAGACTTTTTAGACTTTTTTTTTCAGTTGATTTTGGAGGTCAATTTCTTAAAAACAAATCATAGCTTAAAAAACGATAAATGGCCAAGAAAATTTTGACTGGACCGGGATTTGAACCCGAGAGACCTCTGGTTTTGTGTACCATTTTTTCAACAATAATACTCACAGATATAACATGATGCTTTGCGTCGAGGAGAATGTAATTCAATGAGGTTTTGCCCTCATTCAGACGTCTGCACTAGAAAGCGGGAGTCGCGGGTTCGAATCCTGCCCGAATTTTTGTCATCAGGCATCGGGCAAAGCACTGAGCACTCAGTGTTTATCACGTCAAGCAGGGCAAACCCTCATTGCAATAATACTCACCCGATCCTTTCCTCTTCTTTGGTTTGGAATTTGCAGAGAAGTCCACGTGGACTGTGGAGTTGGATATTGGCAATATGCAGAAGGAGCAGCCCATTCACAACGTGCTCGCAACGCTGACCGGAACGCAGATGCCAGGTAAAAGTGGCCGGCGTCTGTCCTTAACCTGCAAAAGGTTTCAATGTTTGGGACGCTCAGTGCTTATGACGTCAAGGAGGGCAAACCCTCATTGAATTAAGCTTGTTTAGTCAGCTACCAAGAGGCACTTAGTGTACATGCAATGCTCACAAACTATCTAACGCTCACAAACTATCTAACTATGGCTGTTTACGAAATGAAGGCTTAGGCTCAGGCTCAGGCTTCGTCTCCATCCGACAAAACCTGAAAATCCAGGTTGTGGTTTGTTTCCGAATTTGAAGGTTTGTTGGCTTGATAGGTACAGAGTATTCACCAAGAAACTGATGTCAAACGTCTGATTTTAGATGCCTGTGATATTATAGCGAGTTAGATAAATTTGACCGAAGCCTAAGCCTGAGCCTAAGCCTTCATTTCGCAAATGGCCTGTGACTCTGTGCGTATATAGAAAGGTCACGGTAAGGTCAAGTCATTCTTATGCAAATGCGTGGACATGCCTGGGGTGTTTAAGCGTGTAAGTGGTCAGTCTGTCTGCCAGTCCATCCACCCCCCACCCACCACCCATCTCTCCACCGACACGTCCAGCCACCCGGACACCCACCCACCCAACCACCCATCCATCTACCTTTGAGAAAGGTTCTGCCGTAGGATCACAACATCACGCTCAGCCTGTAAAAAAAAAAAAACGAAAAAAAAAAACGGATAAGATTTCACTTTCATATCACTCCCTCACATTTTTCCTCTTCAGACGAGTACATCATGCTGGGCAGTCACTTCCCGATGATGGCCGTAGCCCCGGGGGCCGGCGCGGCCGGTGACCACGGCTCAGCCGCGGCCATGATGGAGGCGGCCACCGTCCTGGGGCAGATGGTGGGCGCCGGCTGGCAGCCGCGCCGCAGCGTGCTGCTTGGCATGTGGGGCGGCGCCGAGTACGGCCACGCCGGCTCCGCCCGGTGGGCGGGGGAGCATCGCCGGTCCCTGGCCCAGCGGGCCGTGGCCTACCTGGATCTGGACGCCGCCGTGGGCAGCGGGGGCCAGACGGTCGCGGCCAAGTCTTCCCCGCTCCTGACCGGGGTGATCACAGAAGCCGCAAGCTCGGTAGGCTGGCAGCTCTCGTTCGGGTTGGGTCGTTGGTTGGCTTCTCTCTAGGGGGACTATCCTGGAAAGCTCCTTTGTTATCCCTGCCTTACTTACTCAATCTCTACCCTACCCCCTGTCTGTCCCTTTGATCCCACCCCACCCTACCCTTTGATCCTACCCTTCCGTACCCCTGCCTGTCCCTTAGCTTTGATCCCACCCTACCCTTCCTCTGCCTTTCCCTTTGATCTCACCCTACCCTACCCCCGTTGTCCTTTTGATCCCACCTTACCCTACCCCCTGTCTTTCCCTTTCATCCCACCCTACCCTTCCCCTGCCTTTCCCTTTCATCCCACCCTACCCTACCCCTGTCTGTCCCTTTGATCCCACCCTACCATACCCCCTTCTGTCCCTTTGATCCTACCTTTCCGTACCCCTGCCTGTCCCTTAGCTTTGATCCCACCCTACCCTTCCCCTGCCTTTCCCTTTCATCCCACCCTACCCTACCCCTGTCTGTCCCTTTGATCCAACCCTACCCTACCCCTTCTGTTCCTTTGATCCTACCCTACCGTACCCCTGCCTGTCCCTTAGCTTTGATCCCACCCTACCCTTCCCCTGCCTTTCCCTTTCATCCCACCCTACCCTACCCCTGTCTGTCCCTTTGATCCAACCCTACCCTACCCCTTCTGTTCCTTTGATCCTACCCTACCGTACCCCTGCCTGTCCCTTAGCTTTGATCCCACCCTACCCTTCCCCTGCCTTTCCCTTTCATCCCACCCTACCCTACCCCTGTCTGTCCCTTTGATCCAACCCTACCCTACCCCTTCTGTTCCTTTGATCCTACCCTACCGTACCCCTGCCTGTCCCTTAGCTTTGATCCCACCCTACCCTTCCCCTGCCTTTCCCTTTGATCCCACCCAACCAGCTTTCCTCTCTGCCTGTCATCCGTGTTTCTTTGCTATCCCCTTTTTCTGTTTGTTTGTGTTATCGTCACTTAAGCCAAGCGACACACTTTCCTGTCATTCATCATGATGAACAATCTCTTTTCTTTTTTTTCTTGTGTTTCCGGGTCGCAGTTGGAGATAGAGCACTCTGTGGTGATGGGCATGCTGACGGGTACCGGTGACCACGTTGCCTTCTCCCACATGCTGGGGATACCGTCTGCCCAACTGTACGCCCCACATGATATGTCTGAGGTAATGCTGATGGGTAACCAGCTTCTGGCCTCAGCCAGTGCTCATAGGCCGTTTTCAAAATAAAGGCTTAGGCTCGGGCTCAGGCTTCGTCTCCGTCTGACAAAACCTGAAAATCTACGTCGGGGTTGGTTTCCGAATTTGAAGGTTCGTTGGCTTGATAGGTACGGAGTATTCACCAAGAAACTGGGGCCAAACGCTTAGTTTTAGATGCCTGTGATATTATATTGAGTAAGACAAAAATGACCGAAGCCTAAGCCCGAGCCTAAGCCTTCATTTCGAAAACGGTTATAGACTCACGTGCTTCAACTCTAAGTGGAAGGTTTGCGGTGACACCATGTAGCACTTCTCTTTCAAGAAGGAGTTGTGGCTCTGAAAAGAGCCGGTAACTCAACGTTTTTAGGTAGTATGTACTCTGCCTGTCGTCAGGAGACGTCATAAGTCTGACGTCGTAAACCTTGCTACAGCAGCTCGGGGATCACTCAAAGTGGATGCAGTTTTTTTTGCAATTCAAGTCGAACAAACAAAGAAAAAATTCTGCCTTTGAGAAAGGTCCTGCTAGGATCGAAACGTCAGGCCCACTAAATTTTAAAAGAAAAAATTACTGGGAACTTTTGAACAAACAAAAAAATTGGCAAAGATAACTTTGACTAGACCGCGACTTGAACCTAATTTTTTTTTTTTTTTTTTTCAGGGTGATCCCATGGCCTCTGCCTCCATGACCAAACTGGCCACAAAGATGGTCATGATGCTAGCCGATGGGGACATGATCCCCTTCCAACCGATGGCGATGGGCGCGGTTCTCACCGGCTACCTCGACCAGATGGCCGGCACGCTCACCCTCAGCAATGCCACCATGGGTAAGTCTTAGTGGCCCCTGTGCGTCACCGAGCGAGGGCGCTGTTGCTGGTGAAGTTAAAGCGACGAGGGTTTGCCCTACTCGAGGTACAACCGATGCTACATATGCTCAGTGCTTTGCCCGATGGCTTGCTGAAACAAAATACGGGCAGCGTGGGTGGGATTGGAACCCGCGACTCCAGGTTCCATTTGCACTTGACCACCGAGCTGGTTAAGGTGCATTGTACATTTGTAGTGTGATGATGGCTTTGAATCTGTATGTAGCAGTGGCTACTGCAAGAGTAACATTATTCAAGTTGTGAATTAGCCACAGTCGGGGTCTCAGCTGTAAGCTCGCTGTTTGTGTCCGCAGGGGATTTGAAAATGGCCGCCGGTGATTTCATGGCCGTCGCCACGGAGATGCAGAGCATGATGGCCGACGGCCCCGCGATGCAGTCGTCCGTCACCATGACGATGGTGAACCACCGGCTGATGTACATGGAGCGGGCCTTTGTCAACACGGACGCCAGTGGCTCTATGACGTAAGTGTCCCGACTTGATCTGATTGAAGCGAAGGGCCGTTGCTATGGCTGTTGCTATGGGCAGCGGTCGGCTTGAGTGAGTGTGTGTCGCTCTGGAAAGAATTCGGGGGGGGGGGGATTCACTCAGAACCGCAATCTCCTCACGGAAGAGAATTCCTGCTCACGGTGTCCCCTGCAAATCTTCTCACAAACTGTATTCGATCATTTTTGTCTGTTACCATAGCAACATCCTGTACGGCATGACAGAGATGGAGACGTTCCCACTGGTCACCGAGTATGCGACCGTTGCTATGAGCAACGACACCATGGCAACCATGATGCAGCAGGTCACCTTCATGCAGTGCGCCATCCAATCAGCGACGTTGTCACTTAAGATGGACTTGTTGTAGTCGATCGTCGGCGGCCATTTAAAAGAACAAAACATTCCGATCACAGCCTTCCAAACTGTATATAATAGTAGTAAAATTATGCATGCCTTGTTTTGCAGTATTAAGGCAGTGTTGAGGCAGTACCTGTTTTTTTGAAGAAAAAAAAAGGAGGGAATTTTATTTTGGAATATTTGGTGAGTGATTGTCTGAGCCAGATTATTTGAGGCTTGGAAAGTCATCCATTGTTTTTTGGAAAAGAGAAAACCCCGCGACAAAACATTGGAACGTAGTCCTGGGTTTCACAATAGTGATTTGTGTGGTATTGACTGGCACACTGCACACCAATGCAATCGTTTTTGTTATTTTATTTTTTTTGGTGGGAAAGGTACTTTGTTCCTGACATGAGTTGGGCTTGTGTTGGTTTTGTAAAGTTTGCATGGTGCAAGTACAACGTGGAAGGTTTGCAGTGACACCGTGTAGATTATCTCTTGAGATAAGAGTGTGGCTCTAAAAGCTGGTATCTCAACATCCCCTCGCAATAGAAATTCTGAAGTAATTTGTACATTTTAATGCTACTTTGTGTAAAGTAAAGTCAATAATTTATATGTATCAAAGCTAAATACTGATCTGAAGTGAATTTCGATGATGGAATGTTTTATCGCAGTGGCTGTTGTTACGGCAGTCGTCCGTGTGGTTCCCTGACTTCACAGTATTTGTCAGGATGTTTAGCTCTTGGAACCAGACTATCAGCTAATAGACTGGTTCAACCAGCCTGCAATGCTGACGAAATACAATCAAGTCAGGGAACCACACGGACGACTGCCGTAACAACAGCCACTGCGATGTTTTATATAGTCCCCCAAAACGTATTGTTTTAATGTTGAAAATGTGCATTTTTTTTTATGAATAGAAATAACATAATCGGCAACCTTGTTGTGTTTGTATTTAATATTTGTTCTTGTTTATTCATTGATTTAAATCAACAAAGGTAGTATGAAATCGCTCTAAATGGCTGCCATATTTCCGTCTAAAGGCCGAATACAACATTGGGAAGATCGAAAAACATCGATGTCCACAGATTTCCCTCTAATTTACAGTGTGTAGATGGTCATGATGGAATCCTCATGTTGAAATCTTACGGTCTGGGATGCTGTACTTTTCGAGAAATCTTCACTCAAACATCGACAAATAGTTTATTACTCGCGACTAATAAACTATTTCTTACACTACAGAACGGTGCGAAAACCGTGACTTTTTTGGGGGGGCCTTTTTCTACTTTCTCAGATAACCATTCGCAGGATTTCTTTTTTGGAATGTTGAATGGATTAACACACAAACTGCGCCAATCCTTTTACTTTTACCAAAATTTGTTGTACAGGGCCTTTAAACAGAACTGTCCTATTACAGGCAAGCAGTTTTGCACTGTAGTAATGGTGGTGAACGTAGGACTTACCGCAATTCCTCCCCATAATCGTCAGCTCAGAGTCGGCGGAGTTATGTTGAAGCTTAGCAACTGAAACTAAACAACAGTGTATAAGTTCAGCTGCTGTGTTGGCAGCCACAACCAAGACTGAAGACTTTGGTTTGGCCACTCTTCCACTGTGCTCCCCCCCCCCCCCGGGAATTGTTAGCGAGGTTAAAATCACACCAGGTGATGATGTGTGCACATCTTCACAGCACCGATCCTAACAGTTCCAATGAGCCAATGCTTTGGTCATGACTGCCCTCAGCGATAGGATTACTTACTAATGGGGAAGCTTTATATGCACTCTTCTATTTCACTGCTTTTCATCACCGGTGCCCTGCTCTCTCTTCATGCATTGTTGCATACAGTTAGGCCGTGTCCGAAACGGGCGTCTAGAGCTAGGTCTAGGTCTTCCCCCCAATCGGAAATACACGGATATGCGAAGACAAATAGCCCTAGCTGTAGCTCTGGTAGCCTGTTTCGTACACGGCCTTATATTATGTACTAGTCAACTGCCATCTTAAAGACCAAGTTGATGCTGGAACAGTGCAGTGTACAGTACATTACATTGGTGCATAGGCCCTGCAAGCAGAGCTACCTAAGCCTTTTGATTACTGAACGAGGGCGCTCTTCATGTGCACAAGATCTAGGACACTTGGGCCCTTTTCCACAACTGCATTTTAAATACTTAATCCAAAGCTTAAATTATTTCATTCATTTTGAGCAGTTGTAAGCCGTTTCAGAACAAAGTAATATTATGGCATTGAAATATTAGCTCTATATCTGAGGTGCTTTTCGTAATAAAAAATAACTTAATGAGTTTTGTACATTTTACTCCTGCATTTTTTTGTCTTGTTTTTTAATGTGATTTTAGTATCTTAAAATTTAGTGGGCCTGACGTTTCGATCCTAGCAGGACCTTTCTCAAAGACAGAGTGACCAGAGTGATTTTAATATATGCATATTCATGAGGCACGGTATTGAATATTAATTTTTCACTAAAATTCCCTTTCTCTAAAAAGCGAAGTGATCAAGTTCCACAATTTTTATTGCATTAAAAAAATAGAAGCTCCACCCACAAAGGCAGAAGCTCCGCCCACTGTAGGCAGTAGGGATGCACAGCGATCAGGTTACCGGCCAAAACATTGCATTCAGGCTTCTATGAGCAATGCCTATCAGAATGCTACTCCAAATCAGGGTACCGGTACCCGCCAAAACACTCCCTAGAAGGCTTCCAGGTCGTTGGTGGTGTGCACCATCACGCTGACCGAGCCCTTCCTGGTCTCGTCCATGTTGCGCCCGCGGCCGTGCAGCAGCGAGGTGAACTGCTGCGGCTCGTTGTCCATAGGCGCCACGAAGACTGCCGACCCCATGAACTGGTCCTTGACCATGTTGCTGTTCCAGATCTAGTGGCGGAGAGCAAAAAAGCCAACATCCCAGGGGGAAAAGATCCAAAGATTGGTTGACTGATTGGTTGGTTGATTGATTGATGGCTGATTGGTGGATTGATTGATTGATGGCTGATTGGTTGATTGATTGATTGGGTTGGTTGGTTGATTGATCATTTGACAGACTGACTGACTAATTGATTGATTGATTGATTGATTGGATGATTAATTGGTTGATTGATTGAATGATTAACTGGTTGATTGATTGGATGGCGAGAGTGCTGTGAGGACAGCCATTCTAACATCTCAAAAGGTCGAGATGACTTGCATGCACCCTTATTGAATAGCATTCTATTTAGACATCTCAGTCCACTCTCACCTCAACTATGATGGGGTTCTGTGGCTTCTTGCGGTACAGCAAGGCACTGAAGTTGAACTCAGGGTTCAGCGTGTCCTTGACGACTGGGGAGCGGACCGTCTGGTTGTCCCACTTCAATAACACGTAGGGATCGGCACCTGGACAGGGCAAAGCAACAGTGAAGGAACAGTCAGGGAATGGTGAATCAAGGGGTTAGGGGAGACTTGCTACAGTGGCAATTGTTGCTTTAGTGACTACCCCTTCTCCCTCTCCTGTCACCCTCTCTCTTCTCCTCTGTCTTTCTCTCTCTCCCCTCTTGCCCTGTCTCTCTACTCCTCTTCCCCGTCTTTCCCTCTCTCCCTCTCTCTTTCCCCTTTCTCCCCCTCACTCTCTCCCTCCTCTCTCTCCCGATTTCTCCTCTCTCTCTCCCCCCTCCATCTCCCTCTCCCCCCCCCCCTTCCTCCCCTCTCCCTCTCTCTGTCCTGTTGTTTTAGGAACTGGTCTAGACCCTGCCCTCATTCTTCACCTCCAAAGAGGTCCTGCCTCTGGAGTCCTGCGGCCGAGAGCACGGTGATCTTGGAGACCACCTGAGGGTAGCCTCTGATGTTGCTCATCACGGTGCGAGAAGGAGCATCCTTCACCAACTCCCTGCATTCAAAGGGTGAGAAACAGCCAGAAAAATAGATGAGATAGCACGCTGTGTGTGGTTCCGAGGGTTTCATAAGATTCTGTGAGCTTCTATAAGATCGTCTGAGGTTCTTCTTGGACTTTTTGATTCTGTGAGGCTCTCAAATTTTGTGAGGTTCAACGAGACGATGGCGGGGGGGGGGGGGGGCCATTCATCACCAGCACTTGGCGCCCTCGTCCGAGAATACCCGCATCATGCACGGGCTCTCCATGTTGGGCTCAGAGGTGGTGGCCAGGATGACGTAGCGCCCTCGCTTGAGCGTGCACTTCTCAAAGACGCTGCGGGAGTCGATCATGGTGGAGTTGAGCACCTTCTGGCCGGGGAGGTGCAGTCGGTACTTGCGGTTGTCCTCAACCTGTTTGAAAATAAGTGGAAAGGAGGGAAACTAGATGAAAAAATGTAAGACAAGTTCCAAGCGGGTAAAGAGTGGTATTTCAATAGCACTGTGAAGCGACCTTTCCATAGAGAGGCTAGTGTATAGTGTGTATAAAGAGAGACAGAGATTTGGTGGTAAAAAGTAGAAAGAGTACATACCTTCATGAGACTGAAGCCAATGGTCATGGTCTTCTTTGCCTTCTCAGCGCGTAGATCAGGCTGAGTCAGATACAGAATGATATCATCCTCGTCGCTCTCCACTAAAATCATGAACTGCACGGGGAGAGTGATGAAGTCCTGCTACTGTTGGATCGCTGGATGGGTGGGGGAGTGGGTGGAGGTAGGGTGGATGTATGGTGGTGGTGGTTGGTTGAGGGTTGGGTGGGGTGGTGGTTGGTTGAGGGTTGGGTGGGGTGGAGTTTTGGTGAGGGTTGGGTTGATGTTTGGCGGGGTTTGGATGGGAGTTGGATGGGGCGTTGGGTGAGGGTTGGGTGCAGGGGTGGGCGGAGGTTGAATGGGGGTTGGGCGGGGGGTGGGTGGGGGTTGGGCGGGGGTTGGGTGGGGGTTGGGTGGGGGTTGGGTGGGGAGGAGGTGAGAGTTGGGTGGATGTTAATTGGTGGGGGTTGGATGAAGTGTTGGCTGAGGGTTGGGTGCAGGGGTGGGCGGAGGTTGGGTGGGGGTTGGGCGGGGGTTGGGCGGGGGTTGGGTGGGGGTTGGCTAAAGGTTGGGCTGAGGTTGGGTGGGGGTAAAAGTTTGTAGGAGTCGAGGAGAGCTAAGATGAGGCCTGAGTTTGAGTTGGCTGGGGTTGTATTTGTGCTGACTGTAGAGTAATTAAGCTAGCCACTGGCCTGAAGGGCTGGGTATGGGGGATGATCGGGTGGGCACACACCCACCTGGGGGTTCTGCAGGAAAGTCTCTCTGTTGTTGACACACCCACCGGCACGGTTGGCATGACCGGTGCCCTTCTTCCAGGCAGTGATCATGACCTTCTCGTGCCAGGTACGATTGAGGCTCAGGTAGCTTTTGTTGGGCATCCGACAGATCACCAGGTTGGTGAAATGGGTGCAAAAATCGTCAAACGGCATCCTAAAAATGGAAAGACAAACCCCCCCCAAAAAAACCCATAAATATAATGTGATGATAAATTGGGTGCAAAAATCATCAAAAAAATGTCATGAAATGATAAAATTGGGTTCCAACTTCCAAAGTCATTAAAAGGCATCCTAAATATGAAAAAAAACCTAATAAACATAAATGCAATATCTGATTTAAGAAAATTTATGTCAAGTAGAAAAGTTATCAAATGACATCCTTGAAATGGAAAAAAAAAACACCCCCAAAAATAAAGAGGGGCTGATGAAGTTTCTATTGTAGCTGGGATTTCAGGGATTTCTCACCAGAATTCGCCATCGTCATCAAAAGTGATTCCAAGGCTCTTCCTCTGGCTCTCGCTGACCTTCTTCCACTCCGGAGACCTGACCCAAAAATAATCACAAAATAATACTATTTCAAACAAATAAAAAAAAAAACAGGGGAAAATTTTCATCAAATGAGAATCGTAATGATTTCCAATAAAATGTGAGGCTTTGTGTAAACGACCGGACCTCAGATCATGTTACAGAACAAAGCAAATGAGGCTACATATGGTAGGGTCTAGGTTTTGGGCACAAAGCCAACCCAAATGGATTTCTCCAAAAACAATTTTTTTTAGCTTTCCCCCACTTCAGAAAAGCGGAAAAGCTGTTGTTTTTGTTCTGATTTTATTCTTACGTCTTCTTCTTGTCGCCAAAATCTCATAGAATGTGTAACAGGGGTCTGAATTTGTAAGAGCCAATTTTGCCATTGAACCCACTTGGATTATCTAAGTTGGGAAAAGGTTGATACAAAAAAATGGCAATCATGTGACAGTGATGTCATCTCATGAATATTAATGAGGTCTTGTAATGTTTAATGATTTTTAATTCACTTGAGCATATACTTGGTTAACACAGTGACATTTTCTGATGTTTTATTACATCACAAATGAAACAGACTTGATGATAAACTGATCACTTTCGGGACAAATTTCTGTCATCGCAAGTCACAGTGACAAGGGGGACAAACTTTGCAGTCTTTTCATGCACAAAAACAAACAGAAATCCGATTGACTTGAATTTGCAATACATGTATGTATCAGAATTGAGATCTCTGGTCCTTTTGTTTCATTTTCGCTGGAGGTCATTTTGCGGTTTAGAATGATTGCTTTTCCAGAGCAGCCCAGGCAGTTTAGGCAGGACATGTGAGACATGAAAGTGAAACACAATTTCCTTCCTGAGAGAGAGAGAGAGAGAGAGAGAGAGAGAGAGAGAGAGAGAGAGAGAGAGAGAGAGAGAGAGAGGCAGAGGCAGACAAGTTCCTGTTTATAAACCATGTTCCAGTGACCATCAAACACTGGGTTTTTGGGGTCTGGTCTAGATCTCTGAGGATGAAGGAGTGATGAATGGTACCACAAGCCCAGTAATGAAATAAAGGTGAAGTTAATACAAAAACTGTTGCAAACTGCTCATCACTGACTAAAATGACCTGCAATACATAAATCTCAAATGTTAGAGGACCTGACATTTCGATCCTAGCAGGACCTTTCTCAAAGGCAGAATGACAGGGACATACACAGACAGTCGGGAGAAGGAAAGCCCTGACACACATGACAGAGTAAGGACCAATTCTTTTTTAAGAGAAGGAGTATGACTCTGAAAAGAGCCGGTAACTCTAACATTTAAGAGTTACAGCCTCTTTTCAGAGCCATACTGCATCTCCTCATAAATGATTCACACTAGCTGTACATGGTGTCACCGCAAACCTCCTACTTGGAATTTCCACCATGCAAACCTTCAAAGCTTATCAAATGAAGCAAAATTGACAAAAGAAAATAGACTGGATTTGAACCCTGATGATGACCTCTCTTTCAATGCACCAGAACTCTCCCCAATGACCTAACCGGCAAGTAATCTTTGCTGATGGGGGGGGGGGGGAAGCAGTCAGAAAGCTTTCAATCAATTTCCCAACAAAACAGTGGAAGCAAAATTAAAAGCTAACCTTTTTTTTTCAGACAGAGGGCTGTATTTGTAAAAGGAACTCTTTGTTCCAATAATCACTCAACAGAGCGATCGTTGGAAATTTCCTCTTTTTCTCAAAACCGGCAGATTTTTTAGCACTAACGTTTCACACAATGTGTGATACCATTGCAAACTTCCTGAAGCGTATGTTATTTCGCAAATTTGAAATGTTTGGAAAATGGGCACTTTGCAAAGGGCGCGTACCCTCTCGAATTCAAAGACAGTCCCTTCATCACCAGGGGAATGGAGGGAAATTGGGCACTTTGCAAAGGGCGTAGGCTACCCTCCCTTCAAAGAGATATCCAGACTGCCCCTTCACCAGGGATTGGAGGGAAATTGGGCACTTTGCAAAGGGCGTAGGCTACCCTCCCTTCAAAGGGATATCCAGACCACCCCTTCACCAGGGATTGGAGGGAAATTGGGCACTTTGCAAAGGGCGTAGGCGACCCTCCCTTCAAAGAGATATCCAGACCGCCCCTTCACCAGGGATTGGAGGGAAATTGGGCACTTTGCAAAGGGCGTAGGCTACCCTCCCTTCAAAGGGATATTCAGACTGCCCCTTCACCAGGGATTGGAGGGAAATTGGGCACTTTGCAAAGGGCGTAGGCTACCCTCCCTTCAAAGGGATATCCAGACTGCCCCTTCACCAGGGATTGGAGGGAAATTGGGCACTTTGCAAAGGGCGTAGGCTACCCTCCCTTCAAAGAGATATCCAGACCACCCCTTCACCAGGGATTGGAGGGAGCCATATTTTGGCAGCCACTCACCCATCACTCCAGGGACCGTTCCATTCCTTCTCGCCCCAGGGGTTCCTCAGGCGCACCAGGTGGGCCTTCTCCTTGTTGAAGAGGGACAGGAGCCCCGCCGCCCCCAGCTTGACCGTCTTGACCGCGGTCACTCCGTAGGCGTGACCGTTGACCAGGCCCGAGTCTGATATGGCCTGCATCTCCTCCGCTGAGTCCACCTGTGCCAGACAGACAGACAGACAGACAGACAGACAGACAGACAGACAGACAGACAGCAGACCAATACAGATAGACGATCAAAACAAACAAATCAACCGACCGACCGACTGTGACTTCAAGGTTTTCCGATTGCCGGGTGAATGGTCTGATTGTCAAAATTTGCAATAAATCCCATCCCCTAAAAACACACAAAAACAACATCCATAACATGCAAAAGAGTGGGGGAAATAAAGGTTATAAAGTTTCAATAGACCTAAATGTTCCTATAAAACAACTGCAAAAAACCTAAAGTTTAAGATGACTGCTGCCCACATAACACAACTATGTCAGCCACTCTAAGTACATTTAACTGTACACAGGCTACTATCATTTCTTTAATTAAATTTAAAAAGCCTTTGTCTCACCCGCCCCCCCCCCAAAAAAAAATCCATCCAAGAAGGAAGGGATAACTAGCACTGCTGATCTCACACTCCAATGCCGTCAAGGTGGGGAAAAACAACATAATTTAAAAAGGACCCCGAGATTCAGAAGGTAGTGGTGACCTTGAAATTGAAGAACGAGGCAGTTTTTTTTTTGATTCCTCCTCCTCTTCCTCTGCCTCTTCTGCCTCTTTTCTCTCTCCCAAGTCCTCACCTTGATGGAGGCACTCATGAGGAAAGAGGTTGTTTTGATTTGTATTACTCCTCCTCTTGCTCTTCTTCCTCCTCTTCCTCTCCCTCTTTCTCCTCTCTTCCTCCTCACCTTGCTGGAGGCACCCATGAGGAAGAAGATTGTTTATATTTATATTCCTCCTCTAGATCTTCCTCCTCTTCCTCTTCCTCTACCTTAAGCTTTCTCCTCTCTTTCTCCTTACCTTGAAGGATGCACTCATGAGTTAAGAGGTTGTTTTGATCTCCATTCCTCCTCCTCTTCCTCTACCTCTTTTCTCCTCTCTCCCTCCTCACCTTGATGGAGGCACTCATGAGGAAGTTGCGCTCGCTGTACTTCTTCAGGCTCTTGTGGAACTCCTTCTTCTTCTCAAAGTCCTGCATGTATTTCTCGTCGGCCAGCGAGACGGACTCGGCCACACCGCCGGTGAAGTCCACCAGGGCGTCGGCCGTGTTGCCACCGTCCAGGTTCTCGTAGCAACCGCTCAGCCTGGGCAAACAAGAGGAGGCCGGGGTCATCAGAGGGTCAAAGGTGGGGTGGGTGGATGCCCGACATGGTCAAAGCACCAAGCCCCTGCTGTAACAACAGGCCCGGCAACAACAGCCTAGCTAGCCAAAGCCCCCATGGCCCGCCGCAGCATTTAGCAACCACAGCCGTAGCCGTTAAATCTAGACATAGCCCCAGCTCCAGACACAGCCCCAGCCCCAGCATTTAGCCACCACAGCCGTAGCCGTTAAATCTAGACATAGCCCCAGCTCCAGACACAGCCCCAGCCCCTGCATTTAGCCACCACAGCCGTAGCCGTTAAATCTAGACATAGCCCCAGCTCCAGACACAGCCCCAGCCCCAGCCCCAGCATTTAGCCACCACAGCCGTAGCCGTTAAATCTAGACATAGCCCTAGCTCCAGACACAGCCCCAGCCCCAGCATTTAGCCACCACAGCCGTAGCCGTTAACTCTAGACATAGCCCCAGCTCCAGACACAGCCCCAGCCCCAGCCGCACCATTTAGCCACCACAGCCGTAGCCGTTAAATCTAGACATAGCCCCAGCTCCAGACACAGCCCCAGCCCCTGCATTTAGCCACCACAGCCGTAGCCGTTAAATCTAGACATAGCCCCAGCTCCAGACACAGCCCCAGCCCCAGCCGCACCATTTAGCCACCACAGCCGTAGCCGTTAACTCTAGACATAGCCCCAGCTCCAGACACAGCCCCAGCCCCAGCCGCACCATTTAGCCACCACAGCCGTAGCCGTTAAATCCTGGAGAATCTTTTACCCCCCCCTTACTTGGCGTAGGCCTTCTCCAGAAGGGCGCTCCAGAACTCGTTGCGGTCCTTGGAGTGGACGTAGATCAGCTTGTTGTTGTTGGTTGGCAGGCGGTCGTCGATGACCACGTCCAGCCACTGGTTGAAGCGCCAGAAGCGGAAGTGGAAGGCGCCTGAGTGACCTTCCGGACTGTCCTCATCCCAGTCCTGCTCCTTGTAGTCGGGCACCACCTGGACGGGGGGGGTCGCAAAAACAGCACAAGCCGAATGGAGATGGGTGGTCTGGTAACCCAGACTCTCCACAGAATGACAGGGTTTTTTTTGGTTCCTGTAATTAGTTTAGCATCTCGCACCTTCATTTTGAGAGAGGGAGGGAGAGAGAGAAGAGAGAGGAGAAAGAGAGAGAGAGAGAGGAGAAAGAGAGAGAGAAAGAGAGAGGAGAAAGAGAGAGAGGATCAAGAGAAAGGGAGGCAGATCGAGAGAGAGAGAGATATGTAGAGAGGGGGATGGTGATATTGCATGACACCACCCTCAACTGGTGGGTCAGAGGTCAGAGGTTGAAGCGATGTTTACTCACCCGCTCCCAGAGTTCTTTCTCCTGGGCCAGGTTGGCGCAGGAGGCTACGAACCAGCAGTTGCCCAGCTGGCCCTGGGACACGTCACCTGTGCTGGCTCCCTCTACCACCAGGTGCGGGTTGGGACAGATGTCCTGCAAGCAATATAATATGGGACCAGAAAGTGCCATAAGAAGAATGCATATAATCTTGCTCTAGTTAAAGGCCCAATACAACATTGGGAAGATCGGAAAACATCGATGTCCACAGATTTCCTTCTAATTTACACAGTTTAATTGTAGATGGTCATGATAGAATCCTCATGTTGAAATCTTACAGTCTGGAATGCTGTACTTCACTCAAACATCGACAATTAGTTTATCACTCGCGAGTAATAAACTATTCCTTACACCACAGAATGGTGCGGAAACCATGAAATTGTTTTGGCCTTTTTCTTCTTTCTCAGATTACCATTTGAGCTAAAACCTTCGCAGGATTTCTTTTTTT
The DNA here is from genome assembly GCA_949987565.1 of Luidia sarsii. Taxonomy (NCBI): domain Eukaryota; kingdom Metazoa; phylum Echinodermata; class Asteroidea; order Paxillosida; family Luidiidae; genus Luidia; species Luidia sarsii. Next base: position 13,345,211 of record OX465116.1, read on the forward strand.
GTGTGGAATGTTTAATGGTTGAACACACAAACTGTGGGAATCTTTTGACTTTTAACAATGTTGTATAGGGCCTTTGAATGTGGAGGACAGGAGTTGCAGCATCACCGCACCTTTGGGCGTTTCCATTCTATCTTGCCGGGGGAGTTGCGCCGGTTGAAGAGCGAGGCGTCCGTGGCCGGGAACTCGGGGTCCTCCCACAGCTTGCCGCTAGCCTGGCACCGCTTGACGATGTCGGCGTACTTCTGTCCCTTGTAGGGCGCGATCAAGCTCTCCACCATGATGGTGCATGGGGTACCGGACTGAGTCATCAGAGGAGAAACGAAACACAGATGAATTGCTCAAAAGTAGAAAGTTCCTTAAAATAATTAGGACATCATTCCTCGAAAGTGGAAGCGGTGACAGGGAGACCGAGCCCATACTAACCAGAATAGGGATGCATGCGCAGCCCCACACTAATTAACACTAACATTAATTACATGTAGTTAACAGTACCACCCACATCTGAGCTACGGTAATGTATAACAGTATACAGCTGAGCTAGTATTGTAGTAACACTAACGGTACAGCCACAAGCCACAGCCTAGTACAGTATAATTATAGTACTAGTACTGTACAAGCGCCGCACCACACACGGCCGGCGACAGCTGATAAATGAGCCCACACCCCGAACTAGCGGACGGACCTCGTGATCGATCCAATCGATGTGCCAGCAACCGTACAATAAGCACCCATGCAGACAATCGACGGCAACGATCGGCAATTACGCCCAGTCCTCCTACTGAAGTCCAAGGCAGCTAGGCTAGTCAAGGATCAGCCTACTACGACGGGAGACAGATGTCATCACCAGGTTTTTTTGCTGCAACTTAAAATACAATGGCCACGCGCAGCTAGCACTCATCAGGGAATACCTACCTCGATCGACCGCACCACACGTACAGGCACCTATATCGGAGGGTCCTATACTCAATTTGTTTCTCGATTGCAAACTGCACGGCGCTGCTAGCAACAATTACAAGCGATCGAGTAGCCCAACACGTACATTATTTTGTACATGCACTTCCGGGAGTGGCCGGTAACCCAAAGTACAAACCTTCCACTAAACCACTGTACCAGGAAAAAGGTCTGCGATCGGTGTAGCCTAAAGGAAAGTAATTCCTACACAATGTACGTGCCGCCGCACGGTGGGGCTAAATAAGAGAAAAGTCCGCACGAGTATACAATACACGTGCAAAATAATACTAGTATAGCGCGCGCAAGATGGAGATCTGGCGCGAAAACCTGAACTTTGCATGGGCGCCCGCACGGCCTGCCATTCTGGCGAGCTCGATTGGCCCAAAGTTTTCGCGCGTGCGAGTCGAGTACGAGTGAACCATTCATCTCCATTATTTTGTATTGTGGAGACATGGATCGTACCAAAAGATAGCGCCGCGTATCATCATCAGATAGGGGATGTTCCCATGACGACACCTGCATGACCGCCAAAGCCTATAATATTAATTAGGCCGTGTCCGAAACGGGCGTCTAGAGATAGGTCTAGGTCTTCCCCCTATTGTAAATACACGGAGATGCGAAGACAGTATAGCCCTAGCCGTAGCTCTGGAAGCTTGTTTCGGACACGGCCTTCAGTAGCATATATTATATGCCCGCATTCAGGAGCTATAGCGGTCCAAATCCGCGGAAGCGCGTGCAAAATATAATTATCGAATCTGAGTAATATTTTCCATTGGCTATTTTGATGACCCGAAGGCGTACTGTACTCGCGCGAACTGAAAGCTGACCGTCAACAAAGTATGAGACTGAAAGACCCGGTGTCCTGCCAAAAAGTGTCCCTGCCAAATACTGTCCGCTCATTAGCATACTGATCGCTGAATGGTTAGCGTTAGGACTAGGATTAGGGTCGTTAGGGTTAGGGTTTGGATTAGAATTAGGATTGGGATTAGGATTAGGGTTAGGATTAGGGTTGTTTGGGTTAGGGTTAGGGTTAGCGTTACGGTTACAGTTAGGGTCCAACGGTACCAAAGTGCCCAACGTTGCGTGTGTTAGGCCAGCAACCATACACAATGCGTGTGTAGTGCGCAACCATAACCAAACCACGGTGGTTGAATATCATACGTATTGGACCAATCAGCGATCAGTATGCTAATGAGTGGAAACTATTTGGCAGGGGACACTATTTGGCATGACACCGGCTCTATTAGTGTTGTTGAGCGGTGACCCAACCATAGATGTTAAATCTATGGACCCAACTAGCCAATAAAAGCGTACCTGTACAGCTCCTCCGTGTCAACACGCTCTTCGGTGTCAACATGCTCCCCTAGCTGCCTAAACAATTAAATATTATTGTCGGACGTACAGTGCCGATCAAGCGCGCTCGCTGTGCGCGCGTTATGCGGCATGGGTGCTACCCATTGATTTCCACAATAAAGACTGGAATGCGTCAAACACGCGTCCGCGTGTGCGTTTTGTCAAGAGGGTAAGAAACGAACGTGTCGTTTTGCTGCGCGCACACTTTTGAATGGACATTTTGACAGAAGTGGACGCATTTTGAAAAAACATAAACATACACAAATAAAATAGGAAAATAGGAAAATGGTTAAAGCGTGTGCAACAGTGAATTGCCCGGAGAGGGACGGCCAGTGAGCCGTAAGAAAGGAATAACTTTTCACAAGTAAGTTGTAATTTTAGTCAGTAAGCAGTTTGCAACATTTTTGTATATCACCTTTAGTAAGTTGTTGGTTAGCCCAGATGGACCCATTACTACATTAGTACTGCATACTGCTTATTGATGACTGAAATTTTTAATTTATGAACCATGAGCTATACGCGCTTTGTTCACTGGAAATATGGAAACCTTAAAGCCCGTATAAAGCATTACTTAAAACTAACGTTAAAATTAATGTACCTAAGAAAAAAACAAATTTTGGTTGCTATCTGCTACGATAGAGGGCGCTATATTAATTTAACGTTATGTGAAGGTCGTGAACTCACGGGTTATCGCGCATGCGCAGATCTATGTTCGGACCGTACTAGATTTCTTCACATCGATAATTCCCCAATTAAACGAGCGAAGTGAAGTTTGATGGGGATTCTAACGAGCCATTACCGAAATGAGGAGTCACGTGAGATTGTATTGTCTGGTGATTGAGGTTACGCCACACATTCAAAGATACAAAGGGAGAAGAAGGGCCCCACCTCCTATATAAAGTGGCCCTTGCTGGTCCGCCCTCCAGGCTTTACACTGGTCATCCTCTAGGGTGGGATACACGTATATACATTTACATGTGATATAAATCACGAAGTCCACCACAACAGGGAGGGAGTCACGTGACTCCTCATTTCGGTAATGGCTCGTTAGAATCCCCATCAAACTTCACTTCGCTCGTTTAATTGGGGAATTCTACCTCACCATTACCTCCATTCGGACTCACGTGAGACTTCAAAGCTGGGCAGTGTAAAGAGATGGACCAATAGTTGCAGTAACTAATATCTTGTTTATTTGGTAAACCGTCATCCGGTAACACCAACAAATAGGTTTAACAATGACCTTGCCCGGTTATCTTTAATCTAACCATACAATCATAAAATAATACGTTGAATTTATATAAACGTTTCTTTAAGCTTGGTGTGCAAGTACACCCTTAGAAAAGGCAATATGCTGATGTTCGAGGTCAGCCGTGCTTCGGTTATAGAACTTTGCAAAAGTCGACGCTTTCGCCCAACCTGCTGTTTTCAAAATTGCATCAATTGATACGCCCCTGCTTGCGGCCCCTGAAGTGGCTGCGGAACGGATACTGTGTGCCTTATACACTGAGGTATCTACACCTGCCTCGGTTAGTGACTGCTTCAGCCATCTGGATATCGTTGCCGTGGCGACTTCATTGTGTGGAGGAGCATAGCTCAAAAACAGTTTTGTTTTGTTCGCACGTAGATGTTTGGTTCGTCTGATGTAGTTTGCTAAAGATCTTACTACACACAAAGTTTTATTATGTGGATAAGGTGACAAAACCAAATCTGGTTGTGGTTTGCCAGGGCGAGAAGTTTTAATAAGGTCGGTTATTCCAATCTTAACCATATTTCGTTGTATAACCATGTTATTAATCTTGATTAGGGACAATGTCTGTGCCCGTTGGCCGGTTGTCACGGCACACAGGCACGTGAGTTTATATGTTAACCGTTTCAGATTTATTGACTGGACTGGTTCCAACCCGCTAATAAAGCGAAGCAATATACTAACGTCCCAAGTATGTGAGTACCGAGGTAACTGTGGCCTCAAGTTGAACACACCTCGCATGAACCGGGTGACTAGCGGATGGCTGCCAAATTGAACTGAAGAGTCCGTCGTTGACCAGAGCAGAGTAGACAGGGCACTGCGTGCTGTATTTATCGTGCTATATGCAGCACCACTATGATACAGTGCTGACAGAAAATCGAGGGCTTGTCCTACAGACGCTTGAATTGGATGGATAGTCCGTTCAACACAGAAATTGAGCCACTTTGTGATCGCTGAGTAGTACTGTTTTCGTGTGTTGGGTTTCCAGGACTCGGTGATGATGTCGATAGTTGTCGACGAAAGTCCTCTTGTGCTAAGGGATCGCCTGATAAGAGAGCTGCACACAGCACTAGACGATCTCGTAAGGGGTGTTGGCTTTCTGGCAAATGTGGAAGTTGTAGTAGGTCCCTTCTGTTGGGCAGCATGAGTGGCGACATGATGATGATGCGCAGTAGTCTGGGATACCAGGTCTGTGTGGTCCACAATGGAAACACCAGGATGGCCGTTGCCTTGTCTTGCTCTATCTTTTGTATAACCCTGTCGATAAGACAGAAGGGGGGAAAACAGTAAGCAACTTCATTCGTCCATGAAAAGGAGAATGCGTCGAAAGATCTCGCTTCCGGATCTGGATAGCGTGATATAAATGGTTTAATCTGAAAGTTGATTCGGGATGCAAACAGGTCTACTGTTGGTTTGATTCGGGTTGTTTTTAGTATGAGGTCAAAGACTGTCTTATTTAGCTGCCATTCTAGGTTATCGTTAAATGATCGTGACAGTAAATCCGCTGCAGTATTCTGCTTTCCTGGGATATGGTATGCGATAATCCACGTCCTATTCTCTAAGCACCAAAACCACAATTTTCTAGCTAACTTGTTAAGTTCCTTGGATCTACATCCACCCATGTGATTTATGTAGGCTACCGCACTAATATTGTCAACCTTCACGGACACAAGTTTACCTCTTAAGTGATTGGCAAGTGACTGTATCGCATATAGGACTGCTAACAATTCTAGGCAGTTGATGTGCAAGTTCACTTCGTCAGGTTTCCACCTGCCGCTTGTTTCCAAATTAAGCGAGGGAGAGTATGCTCCCCATCCATTGAGTGATGCATCGGTTTGGATTTCAACTTCAGCAACCCATGAGCCACGAATTTCTCGTGAGGAAGTTGGCAAGTTTGTTATCCACCATTGTAAATCAGTGATTGCCTCATTAGGCAGCTGCATATGGGCGGAAAAATCGCCATTGTTTAATTTCAACGCGGTATCTTTCGCTATTTCCAGACTTCTGTAAAAGAGAGGTCCGGTGGGTACCGCAGGAAAGGACGAAATAAGTTTTCCAATAACTCGAGTTACGAGCCAAATTGTTGGCCGTCTCTGGTTTACAAGATGCGTACATGCCTGTACTATGCTGGAAACTTTTCGTGCTGGTAGGGAAACCAACATGTCAGTTGTATTGATTACGAAACCCAAAAATTCTAACTTCTGTGTTGGAGTTTTAACCGACTTGGTTTGGTTTATAACAAACCCCAAGCGATCCATTAAACGACATCTATCATGGATATTTCTGTTACATTCCTCTTCGGAGTCACCAATAAGAAGGGAGTCATCGATGTAATTTGATGAAATGTGTCCCTGGTTTCGCAATGTAGCTACAACGGGTTTCATAATTTTGGTGAAGATACGGGGTGCACTAGACAAACCAAAACATAGACACGTGAATTGCCACAATTTGTCTCTCCATCGAAACCGTAAGTACTTCTGATGTTCCTGTGCTATCGGAACTGTAAAGTATGCATCTTTTAGGTCAAGAGAGGCAAGATAACAGCCTCGACGGATTAGCGTCAATGCATATTCAAAAGTTTCCATCTTAAAGTTATGGTATTTGACAAACTCATTGAGAGCTTTAAGGTTAATGATTGGTCGCATAGCACCATCCTTTTTGGGGCGCAGAAAGATATTCGACAAGAACTCGCCCCGACAAGGGGTCACTGGCTTTATGGCACCTTTACTGAACAGCGATTGTACCTCGGCATCAATCAGACTAGATTCAACAGCCGAAAAGTTAATGGGCTTTGGGGTTCTCCGTTGCGTAGGGGTTTCAATGAATTCAATATGGCAGTGAGAGACCGAATCCAGAACCCATGTATCAGAAGTAACGGTTTCCCATGCCGAGACAAAGTGTTTAAGTTTGCCTCCAATAGGATAACACTTACTCACTGTGTCTGAAGCGAGTCGTTTGCTTGGTCTTGAGCCCTCTATGCTAGAGGCTTCCTTCCGTTTGCCCCAGTGCTCGTGAACTGGCTTGGGCTTTGGGATGGCGCTTGGTTGAACTGCGTTCTGTTGTACCGGCCCCTGCGGTAATACGCTGATCGTTGCTGGGGCCGGCCTCGAATTCCGCGCCAGTCCCCCGATGCATGTGAAGCACCAGCTCGGGTGTACGTGTAGTTACCCCGTCTGCGGCCACGTTGGTCCGAACCGTATACCTTCGAGCCCAATCTGTTTGCCTCTTGGATAGATTTGCATGTCTGGATCAGGTCATCGCCAAACAGTAAGCTTGTGGATTTTACCTGTGACGAGCACAGGGGTGCATACTTTGGGCTAAGATCGGGGCGGATGAGGTCCCGTCTGCGAACATTCAACTGGGCGTTGCTTGTGCCAAGAAAGGCAACAGCATCCACGAGAAGCTTGACGAGCTGCGCAGTATCAATGCTATTGTTATCCGCTTTAGACCGAGCGTTCAGTAGCTGGTCAGTGGCCATTGTGATGGTGATCAAGGCATGCGTTATATAGCCTTGAATCTTCTGGAATTTCACGTCCCGAGCTCGGGTCGTTGTTTTCAGGAAAGCCCAAATTTCTGGGTTAACCTTTGTCAAGCCCAGATTCGTGCAATTCTTTGGCTTGGCATACTTCTTCAGCTTTTCTTCAAGCTTTTCGGGCATTATCTTTCCCTCGGCCAGTGCGTTAATTGTACCTGCTAGTTGCTCGTTAACAGGTGGCCCAGTTTTGTCATCGCTCTCAACGAGAGTCGCAATATCAGTGAGCAAATCATCGTTATTCCCCTCAATATTATCAAGCAGGGAATCAATTTCACCATCACATAGGCTACTGCCCCTTTCGGGTGCAGGATTGTCGTCCATCATGTCGATCCCGCCCTTCTCAGGTACGGGTTGACAAAATATCTCGCCTTCTTCTAAAGCTGATGCTTCAAATTGCTGTGGGGGATTAGCCTGCATCGTGAAAGCGTTGGTCAGCGACGCGACTGTATGTTGCAAGCTTGTGACCGCTTCGCGCAAATTGAATGCGTCATTCCCTATAGCGCTAGTTTTGGCAGGCGCTGGGTCGCAATTTGGCAATGCAGCTCGCTTTTTGGCTTTCTTTTTAGCAGGAGCGGGCATGGCGCTTGAATGAGCCCCCTGGGTGAGACCAGACAAGTCTCCCTCCAGCTGTATGAAAAGGCTTTCGCTTTCTGAGGGGGAAACATGAATTTCGACTTCGTCAGTAATCATGATGGCAAAGAAGTGACCATATAGATCGTGGATCAAGAAAAGTGTGAATGAAGCTAACACTCAGAACGTCCGCGCGCGGCGATGCACCAAAAATACACTGGAGGGCGGACCAGCAAGGGCCACTTTATATAGGAGGTGGGGCCCTTCTTCTCCCTTTGTATCTTTGAATGTGTGGCGTAACCTCAATCACCAGACAATACAATCTCACGTGAGTCCGAATGGAGGTAATGGTGAGGTAGAACTATGGCTATTTGACCACTCGATTCGAGCTGATATATAAACGAAGCGCGACCTATTAGTTATTAAGTTTAAGGGTCGGAGGTGAGAGCGCCACCCGTCGTGTTTGGGGTTCACGACTTAATACGTCCCCCACCCTTTCAAAAATGAGAACGTGCCTTAATTGTTCATAATATAAAGATATAGGAAACGTGTATCGAGTCGCTATGATTTTTTTGCCATCTTTTTTCCAACCAACGTCAAACCCACTTATCTGCCGTGTACCACTTCATGCTACCCCAGGGTCGCCAAAGCAGACACATTAGTATCACTCATACGGATCCAGAGTGGTACTGTCGTGCAGTGGTACGGCCGGATTACGGAGTGGTACGGATACGGATGTTTTGCAGTGACGTAAGTACCTGATGCATATTCATACTCGGCAGAGGGTCGCACCAACATACGATCCAGTTATCTTTACTTCCACTTCTACATACAATAAACAGCCAAACAACCTTTCTTGGATTGGCGATAGCAAAGCACAGGAGACATTATAAACCCCCCACTGCAAGAATTACATATTTATACAAATAATTACAACAATCAATGGGAATGGGAACTTTCATGTAACAATCCAATGCCATTGCTGTACTTAAAAATTTCTGACATACAAATTTCTAAAAAAATCCTCTGAAAAGCCTGTGTCATAAATCAGTCAGCATTCTCCTCCGCCGGGGCGTTGGACTTCGCCCTGTGCATAATATCGTACAAGAACTCAAGTTTTCCTCAATTGTTTACGATCCAAATCACCAAATTTGAAATGCGTGTGTCTCGATCGTATGGAGTGCTTGCTAGAAATGATCTGAATACTAGCTAGCTCTTTTTTTTCCTTTCTTGCAGAATTCCTAAGACAATTATTTCCCGCTATTCTTCGCGAGAAATGTAATATTACCCATAACTCTACCCTCCTGAAGCGTTGCGCGCCGCCATTGTTCGACCGCGTATTTTGTGCACGAGCAACGCGCGGTGTCCTATCCAGTCTTTATTATGGGGATCAATGGTGCTACCTGACCAAAGTATTGGAGGACTAGGGAGCGTGTTGACACCGAGGAGCTGCACTTTATGCGCTATCCCTACGCTGCATGCAATGGATTACACGCACGTGCTTTCTAACTGGCTGCCGCAATAGCGCCCCCTGTCGAGTCACAATAATTATTTGACGAATAAGATAGATTCGCAAATGTGACCCGGCACAGCATGATGAGGAATATCCCCACTTTTGAGATTTTGAGGTTTTCTAATGATGTGAAAGAGTATTCCATTAGCTTTCAAATGATATCAAAATATAATATCCTCTAATGCTTAAAATTTCCGAAAATACCAAAAGAAGAAAATTGATTTGTAATCGAATTGTGAAGATACTTTAACTTCAGGCGTTGTTTACTCAAAAAGTGTTTTGGTGGGATATTTCTCATGTCGTTTTGCCAGGTCACAAATGAAGACAAGGCCCAGTGGGCAATTAGGCGTCGGTCATATTCATCTTACTCGTTATAATATCACAGGCATCTGAAACAAGCAATTGACCCCAGTTTCTTAGGTAATACCCTGTACATGATTTTGTTTTAATCAGGCATCGGGCAATTTGCACTGAGCACTCGATCGGTGCTTATCACGTCGAGCAGGGCAAACCCTCCTTAAATTACATTCACCTCCACGCAAACATCATGTTATATCTATGGAGTTGTTGGGACCCCTGGTACACGTGCTATACACGTGCGGGAAAGCAATGTCAGAAGTTGGACCCCAGATTTATGGATTTACCCGTGGGCAAAGTTGAACCTAGGCCCTTTCCCAAAACCCGGCTTAGTTCTCAGGCTCCGGCTTTGTCACCATTTCTGTCATACATTTTAAAGTACAAGACATGAAAATGGGAGACCTTTGGCTTCGTTACGTTTTTTTTAATGTCGCACAGCGTTTTGAAAAAGACCCAACAGCTTCAACTTCAACAAAGAACTCCAACCTGGGTTTTCAGCTTTTGGATAACAGAGACGAAGCCGGAGCCGAAGCCTAAGCCGGGTTTTGGAAAAGGGCCATAGTCGCACTCATATAAAATGCACGAAATCGGGTCTCATGTGGCTTTACCCTGTCCGTCAATATGTGATGTGTCTCTGGTGAGGTCCCTGTCTACGTATTTTGTATGATCATCAGTAGACAAAGGGTTGTGGTAGACTTAAGCTGAAGGGGTGAGGGTGTTGATATGACTGATAAGCACTGAAGCCTATCACCACACGAAAGACATCCGAGTGAGGATTGATTCCAAATCTTAAAATGAGGCAACTGCAGCAAAGCATATCTCACCTACATGTAGTTCCACAATTTTTATTGCATTTTTTTTTAAATAGAGGAATGCTAGAATAGGGTACAAAGCTACAAAAATAAACTGGGCACAAGGCATTAAAGTTAAAATACTCCATTACACCATGATAACCACAAAATATCTACACATCGATGATAGTTAAAAATGCAAGTGAAACAGTTGCAATCATTAGGTATACGGTAAAAACCCTGGTCACTCATCGGGACTGCCTGGGACATTTTCCCCAAAATCAAAATTAGCTCCACCCACAAAGGCAGAAGCTCCACCCACAAAGGCAGAAGCTCCACCCACAAAGGCAGAAGCTCCACCCACAAAGGCAGAAGCTCCACCCACAAAGACAGAAGCTCCACCCACAGAGGCAGAGGCTCCACCCACAGAGGCAGATGCTCCATCCACAAAGGCAGAAGCTCCACCCACAAAGGTAGAAGCTCCATCCACAAAGGCAGAAGCTCCACCCACAAAGGCAGAAGCTCCACCCACAAAGGCAGATGCTCCACCCGCAAAGGCAGAAGCTCCACCCACAAAAGGCAGAAACTCCACCCACAAAGGTAGACGCTCTGCCCACAAAGGCAGATGCTCCACCCACAAAGGTAGAAGCTCCACCCACAGAGGCAGAAGCTCCACCCACAAAAGGCAGAAGCTCCACCCACAGAGGCAGAACGCCTGCCTACAATGCACTTGCTCCACCCTCCTGGGAGAAGTTCCCCCATCACGAAGGGGAGATGCCACACCCAAAGTCAAACGAGAAAAGAAGAAAGACTCGGCAAGGAATGCACAAATCCAATGCGGGAAGAATTGAATATGCAGGAAAATTTGAGTGGATCCTTGTTGCTAGGGAGAGGCAAAAAGAGGGCGGGAACCAATCAGAACATTTTTTTTCTTGCCCACCGTGGCAATTATATATACAGCACAAGCTTGATCAAATGGCTTTACTTCCTAAAACAAAATGGCAAACTCTTTCCAGGTTCGTGTCTCCCACAGAGCATGATATTAGCATGGTCCTCCGGGATCAATTCTTGTATTAGCGAGGACTTGGTACAAGACTGCTCTTGCCCCGACACTCATTCAATGCATTATTCATGAGAGCAATGCATGATGGGATACAAGTTTTAAAACTAAAATACACAAGTGAATAAAATGGTGCAAACGATCTTTTAAGAAAAAGGGGAAGTACATGTACCTATCTTCCCCACACCAAAGTTAAACATACAAAATTATGCAGTGAAAGAAAATCTACCTTCTCACCAGACATGTACATTATGTATTGATTATGCATACCCCCAAATACCAAAATAAAGATGGAATAATAATGAATATCTTAGAAATATTAATAAAATCAAAGACCGATATGTGATTTCAGTTCATAACAAAATACATGATTCATTAGTCACAGAATTATAGCATAGTCATGCAGTCTACGGACAATACACGCGTAGTTATTAATATTCAGATATTCAGTTATTCATGCATATTGAATAGTTTTTACATTCACTTCAATGATCTGGTTAAAAGGAAAAGAAAATGTAATTACACACGAATCGAATCTACCGTACAAAATGATCATCTGACCTTGGACCAAAGTGTGAACTGAGGTACGAAAAAGTAGAATTTGTTTTTATTGTCTCAATAGTAAGTTTTGAGAGTAGGAATTGTTTTTGTTCATAGAAGTACAGTACTGGACTTTCTAAGGCCACTAGAAAAGTAGTGATGAAGTACATAAATGGCAAAAAAAGGCCAAGTCACCCACGTGACCAATTTCACAGAGCTGTGGAGGCTAAATATTAGCATTGCAAGCCTTAAATGAAAGGAGAAATGGGATTTCCAGTGAAAACTTATTTCATGGCTTTTCCATTGACTTGTGATATTGCTTGCAATAGTATTGGCTTGATGCAGAGTTTTGGCTGGTAACCTGATTTGGAGTAGCATTCTGATAATTATGCATTGCTCATGGTAACCTGAATGCAAAGTGTTTGGCCGGTAACCTGATTTGGAGTAGTATTCTGATAATTATGCATTGCTCATGGTAACCTGAATGCAAAGTGTTTGGCTGGTAAACTGATTTGAAGTAGCATTCTGAAATGCATTGCTCATAGTAGCCTTGGTGCAATGTTTTGGCCGGTAACCTGATTTGAAGTAGCATTCTAATATGCATTGGTCATGGTAACTTGAATGCCAAGTGTTTGGCTGGTAACCTGAATAGATATTTATTTCTTGTGGAAGCCCGGTAATCTGATGGTAGTCTGATTTTCAAGGCCACTTCATGCAGATTTGGCAGGTAATCTGATTTGGTATGGCATTCTGCATTTCTTGGGGCAGTGGCCTTGGCTGGTAATCTAATTATTTTGAATGGTAATTATTGCAGACTTTTGACTGGTAACATGACCTTAAATTGGTTAAAAAATTGTGTTCCTACAAGTATGAGTTAATTTTCAGGGCAATTGTTTTCCGACTTTGGCATTTTTTATTTTTTTGAGGGCTGGGGGTACTAATAATTAAGCAGCTCTGTGAAATTGGCCAATCTGGAGAATTTTCAGGCAGCCAGTTTCCGGGTAATTCGTTCAAGGCAAAACCTTTTTGCAGCATAATTCTGGCTGGATTTCCACTGATAAATAGGTAAATAGTGTTAACCGGAGTGGAAGGAATTAATATCTTGAGGGGGGGGGGGGGGAAATTTTCATTAAGTGCCTTATGAGGCATATACTAGCAGATTAGTTTAAACTATAATGCATATGATAGCATTCTACTATGGAAGAGTTATGCACGTTTGGCATCCTGCGCACGCACCCTATTGGGACTCATCTAAAAAGAAATCTAAGCACTTTCCGATAGGATTGGCAATTGCTTCCTGATTTCCACTGGCTACGCTTTGGGGTAATTGCTTAAGTTGTGCCCTTACGATCATTTCCATGACTATTTTAACAGCGTTGTCAGTGTTGTTACTTTTATGCTATACTTGCTTGCTAATCAGTTTGGTCCGCATTGTGACAGACAGACTCACGCATCAAGGTTGAATTGGTCAGTTTGGAAATACGGCTCTTCTCGATGGGCCCATTTTCCCTACAAAGCCGCAGGAGGGAGGAATCACTATGCTTTAATACAGGCATTCCAATGAAATAAGTGATAGCTAGACTTATAATATTATGCACTATCGGGGGTCCGGTCTATACACAGCTGCTTCACCACTTTGCACCGGGACCTCCGAATTCAGAGCATCAGTGGTGCTTCAAACAATCGCGGAGAAGTTTAGCGAGGATGATCGAGGGACAGCGGGCTGCCACGGAAGACAGCGTCTTGGCTATCGTCCACACTGTGCCAAATTTGACTCACGTTTGACTCTTACTGATTGGATTTCAAGTCCCCGATTATTTAGCGAGTTTTTCAAAATGTACATTATTTTTTTTAAATTTCCGTGTGACAGTCACGGGCACTGGACAATGGCCCGGCTGGTTAAGAAGGAAAAGTGATAACGCAGAAAAATCTGCTTAGACTAAAAATTCCTCCCATATTAAAGCAAACTACATCAATTTTTAAATTTCATTTTATGATTATTGCTTTCCATTTTTCCACATTATTATCCCTTTGCCTACGGTTTGCATCTCATGAAGTGCATACAAAGCTTTAGCTACTTTGCCTTTGAGAAAGGTCCTGCTAAGAACGATATGCCAGGTCCTCTAACTTTCCAGCTTTAGCTACTAAGTGAAAAACTTTTTTCAGGGACTTGAGGGGTCCTCAAGGAGATCAATGCCAACTAGAAATCGATGAAAAAATTTCCAACTCGGCTGCGAATCTGTTTTTTTTAATTTATTTTTTTATATTGAGCTGAATGGCTGGATTGACAATTCTGTACTAAAATACAAAATGTGTTTATGTACAGGTCGATCGACGCTACCCGAGACTTTGCACGGAAGAGCTATCTAAAGCTGGAATCATCAAAGAGACAATTCCGTATTTATCTATTTGTTTAGTTGTTTTAAAAATCCTATTACCGTAGTTTGACCTACAATAGTAGAGAATTCACGAAGGATGCACCATTGGGCGAAATCGGTAAAGTAGAACATTTCACCGATGATTTGGATGGCAAAAATTATACTGAAGCACCTTGACCAGAAAGGATAAAATAAGAAAGAAACGGCAATTTCTTGAAACGAAACAAAACCACCTTTTAAAAAATTCACGTAAAATCCACGTCATATCTAAAATTGTTGCTTTACAAGTGTAAAACTCCCACAAACCCTGCATTGTTCAATTTACATTTAGCTACTGACAAGAGTAAAAAAAAAACGTGTTGAATAATATCATGTTTAACTCGGTAGACAAATTGGCCAGAATGGGAAAATTATTTTTGCAGCATTCAATTTCTCAAGGAATTTCTGTTTGGCCACTCCTACAAACTACGAATGGTCATTGAAAGTTTGTGTCCTAATTCACCCTTTTTTTCATCCACCTTTAAAAATCTGTATTTTTACTTCATTAAAAAAAAAACCCCAATATTTGGTCTGCTTACTGGAAATCAGTGTACCACTTTTAGAGGATGGATCTGAACTGCTGAATGATAAATGGAGGAGGGTGTCTGCTGAGAGGAAACCTGCTTTTTAAAAACAATATAGAGCCTGAACTAGAAGCCATTGTATCCACACAGTCCCTGGTATCAGTCAGCTGAATGCAGGCACTGTGGTTCACTGAATGACCCACTGTGTGCACTCTGAATAGGGTCATTGCATCCACACAGTCCCTGGTATCAGTCAGCTGAATGCAGGCACTGTGGTTCACTGAATGGCCCACCGTGTGCGCTCTGAATGGGGTCATTGCATCCACACAGTCCCTGGTATCAGTCAGCTGAATGCAGGCACTGTGGTTCACTGAATGGCCCACTGTGTGCACTCTGAATAGGGTCAGTGCATCCACACAGTCCCTGGTATCAGTCAGCTGAATGCAGGCACTGTGGTTCACAGAATGGCCCACTGTGTGCACTCTGAATAGGATCGTTGCATCCACTAACACTCTCAATAGGATCAGTCCACACAGACGTGACCAACGACAGGTCCTGGCTAGTGACAAAACAAATCTTGGGTCTCCGTTGCAAAATAGTCAATCGACTCATTTTTTTTTTCAATTACCCTATGATGATCATAAAGCAGCAGTGAAGTACTTCCGTACTTCAACCAACCTTCGTTTTACCCCAGATTTGTTCCGTTTCTCTCGCTCTCTCGCTCTCTCTCTTTCTTTCTTTTTCGCTAGAAGGCTTCCAGGTCGTTGGTGGTGTGCACCATCACGCTGACCGAGCCCTGCCTGGTCTCGTCCGTGTTGCGCCCGCGGCCGTGCAGCGGCGAGGTGAACTGCTTCGGCTTGTTGTCCATGGGCGCCATGAAGACTGCCGACCCCATGAACTGGTCCTTGACCATGTTGCTGTTCCAGATCTAATGGTGGTGAGCAAAAACCAACACCCCAGGGGAAAAGAATCGAAAGATTGGTTGACTGATTGATTGATTAATTGGTTGATTGACAAGTTCATTGGTTGATTGATTGGTGGATTAATTGATTTATTGGTTGATTGACAAGTTCATCATTTGATTGATTGATTGATTGGTTGGTTGATTAATTGGTTGATTGATAAGTTGATTGGGTGATTGGTTGGTGGATTAATTGATTAATTGGTTGATTAACAAGTTCATCGTTTGATTGATTGATTGATTGGTTGATTGATTGATTGGTTGATTTGTCAATTAATTGGTTGGTCAATTAATGGTTGGTTGATTAATTGGTTCATTGATAAGTCAATTGGTTGATTGATAAGTTGATTGGGTGATTGATAAGTTGATTGGGTGATTGATAAGTTGATTGGGTGATTGATAAGTTGATTGGGTGATTGATAAGTTTATTGGGTGATTGATAAGTTGATTGGGTGATTGATACGTTGATTGGGTGATTGATAAGTTTATTGGGTGATTGATAAGTTGATTGGGTGATTGATAAGTTTATTGGGTGATTGATAAGTTGATTGGGTGATTGATAAGCTGATTGGTTAATTGATAAGTTGATTGGGTGATTGATAAGTTGAATTCTCACCTCAACTATGATGGGGTTCTGTGGCTTCTTGCGATACAGCAAGGCACTGAAGTTGAACTCGGGGTTCAGCGTGTCCTTGATGACTGGGGA
Source organism: Luidia sarsii (assembly GCA_949987565.1). Taxonomy (NCBI): domain Eukaryota; kingdom Metazoa; phylum Echinodermata; class Asteroidea; order Paxillosida; family Luidiidae; genus Luidia; species Luidia sarsii. The sequence goes on from OX465116.1 coordinate 13,361,735, forward strand.
ACGGGCCGTCTGGTTGTCCCACTTCATAAACACGTAGGGATCGGCACCTGGACAAGGCAAAGCAGCAGTGAAGGAACGATCAGAGAATGGTGAGTTTAGGGGTTAAGGGAGACTTGCTAAAGTGGCAATTTTTGCTTTTGTGACTCTCTCCCTCTCCCGTCACCCTTTCTCTACCCCCTTCTCTTTCCTTTCTCCCATCTCTCTCCCACCAACCTCTCCTCTCTCTCCCCCTTTCTCCCCTCTCTTTCTTGCTCTATTTCTTTCTCCCCCTCTCTCTCCTCTCTCCCTCCAACCCCTTTTCTCTCTCTCTCCACCTTTATCCCCTCTCTCTCCCCCTCTTTCTCGCTGTTTCTCTCTCGCTCCCTCTCTCCCCCTCCAACCTCTCTTCTCTCTCCCCCTTTCTCCCCCTCTCTCCCTCCTCTTTCTCCCCATCCACACCGCCTTTCTCCCTCCCTTTCTCCCCCTCTCCATCCCCTCTTTTTCTTCCCCTCCCTCCCTCCTCTCTCTCACTCCCCCTTTCTTCCCTCTTTCTCCCTCTCTCCCTCCCTTTCTCCCCCTCTCTTTCTCCCTTTCCCCCTCTCTCCATCCCTATTTCCCCCTTTTTTTTCCCTTCCCTCTCTCTCCATTCCCTCTTTCCCTTTCCCTTCCCCTCCCTTCCTCCTCTCTCTCACTCCCCCTTTCTTCCCTCTCTCTCCCGTTGTTTGAGGGACTTGTCTACGCCTGGACCCTGCCCTCGTTCCTCACCTCCGCCAAAGTGGTCCTGCTTCTGGAGTCCTGTGGCCGAGACCACGGTGATCTTGGAGACCACCTGAGGGTAGCCCCGGATGTTGCTCATCATGGTGCGAGAGGGAGAATCCTTCACCAACTCCCTGCATTCAAAGGGTGAGAAACAGCCAGAAAAATAGATGAGATAGCACGCCCTGTGTGGTTCCGAGGGTTTCATAAGATTCTGTGAGCATCTGGGACCGTCTGAGGTTCTTGGTTGGGTGGGGGTTGGGTGGGGGTTGGGTGGGGGTTGGGTGGGGGTTGGGTGGGGGTTGGGTGGGGGTTGGGTGGGGGTTGGGTGGGGGTTGGGTGGGGGTTGGGTGGGGGTTGGGTGGGGGTTGGGTGAGGGTTGGGTTGGGGTTGGATGGGGGTTGGGTGGGGGTTGGGTGGGGGTTGGGTGGGGTTGGATGGGGGTTGGGTGGGGGTTGGGTGGGGGTTGGGTGGGGGTTGGCTGGGTGAGCATTGGGTTGGGGTTGGGTGGGGGCTGGGTGAGCATTGGGTGGGGATTGGGTGAATGTTTGGTGAGGGTTGGGTGAGGGATTTCGACATGAGCGTGACACTTACCAGCACTTGGCGCCCTCGTCCGAGAATACCCGCATCATGCACGGGCTCTCCTCGTTGGGCTCGAAGGTGGTGGCCAGGATGACGTAGCGCCCTCGCTTGAGCGTGCACTTCTCAAAGACGCTGCGGGAATTGATGAAGGTGGAGTTGAGCACCTTCTGGCCGGGGAGGTGCAGTCGGTACTTGCGGTTGTCCTCAACCTGTTTGAGAAGAGAGGAAAGGAGGGGAAACTAGAAGGTATGGCTTTTCTCAATTCTTATCCCGGCGAGCTAAGGAAAAATCTGAAACGTTGAGAAAGCTACCGTTTCCAAAAACAACTTCCCCCCCCCCAGTACTTGATGGAATTACCTGTGCACAGCCCATAAACGTAACCACTGCGTGCCATTACATGGCTGTCTGAGTGTGCATCTTGGTATCCTGGAGTACATGACGTTATAAGACTTAAACAAGTAACCCAAATGAAAGGAGTTTAGGTTGAGTTTGGAGGAGTGGTGCCAAACTAAGACATGCTCCAAGAGGATAAAGAGTGGTATTTCAATAGTGTGTGGAGCCACAATCCCATAGAGAGTCTGGTGTATAGAGTATGAGAAACAGAGACTATAGATGGATACAATGTAGAAATAGAAATAGAAATAGAAAGAGTAGAAACCTTCATGAGACTGAAGCCGATGGTCTTGTTTTCTGCCTTCTCAGCGCGTAGATCAGGCTGTGTCAGACACAGAATGATATCATCCTCGTCGCTGTCCACTGAAATCATGAACTGCACAGAGTAAAAGATAGAGTGAGAGAGAGAGTGTGAAGTCCTGTTATTGACATTGTTAGTCCTAATTTGTAGTGTATTCAAACAACCCAATTCATCAACATACATTGTGTGGTGGTTGGGTGAGAATTGGGTGGGGGTTGGGAGGATGTTTGGTAGGGGTTGGGTGAGGGCTGGGTGGGGGTTGGGTGGGGGTTGGATGGGGGTTGGGTGGGGTTGGGTGGGGGTTGGGTGGGGGTTGGGTGGGGTTGGGTGGGGGTTGGGTGGGGGTTGGGTGGGCTTGGGTGGGGGTTGGGTGGGGGTTGGGTGGATGTTTGGTGGGGGTTGGGTGGGGGTTGGGTGGGGGTTGAGTGGGGGTTGAGTGGGAGTTGGGTGGGAGTTGGGTGGAGGTTGGGTGGGGGTTGGGTGGGGGTTGAGTGGGAGTTGGGTGGAGGTTGGTGGGGGTTGGTTGGGGGTTGGGTGGGAGTTGGGTGGATGTTTGGTGGGGGTTGGGTGGATGTTTGGTGGGGGTTGGGTGAGGGTTGGGTGGGGGCTGGGTGGGGGTTGAGTGGGAGTTGGGTGGGGGTTGGGCGGAGGGTGTGTGAGGGTTGGTGGGGGTTGGGTGGGGGTTGGGTGGGGGTTGGGTGGGGGTTGGGTGGAGGTTGGGTTGGGGTTGGATGGGGATGGGTGAGAAGTTGGGTGTAGGTCGGGTGAGGGGTTGGGTGTAGGTCGGGTGAGGGGTTGGGTGGGGGAATTGAGCAGAGGTTGGGTGGTGGTTGGGTGGGGGGTCGGCAGAGATGCTTGAAGGGCTGGGGATGGGGAGGGGGTGGGTGATCGGGTGGGCACACACCCACCTGGGGGTTCTGCAGGAAAGTCTCTCTGTTGTTGACACACCCCCCGGCACGGTTGGCATGACCGGTGCCCTTCTTCCAGGCAGTGATCATGACCTTCTCGTGCCAGGTACGATTGAGGCTCAGGTAGCTTTTGTTGGGCATCCGACAGATCACCAGGTTGGTGAAATTGGTGCAAAAATCGTCAAATGGCATCCTAAAATTGGAAAGACAAAAAACCAAAAAACAAACATGAATATAATCAGATGATACATTTGGGTGCAAAAGTCATCAAACGGCACCTTAAAATGGAAAGAAAAACACTAAAAACGATAAATAGGAATGTAACGTGATAATAAAATAATGGTATCAAATTTAAACGATATCAAATCCTAAAGTTGAACCCCAAAAAATACAAAATGATATCACAAATTATGAGGGCCAAGAGGATCAAGATATTTCCTGGTATGCTCACAACATTTTTGCATATTACCATGATTACTAAAATAAAAAATAAAAATAAAAAATAGCTTTATCATCATAAAAATGATTTGTGGAGCAGGCGAGAGACGGGATCTGAGGGACAAACAGAGGCCACAGGGATTTCTCACCAGAATTCGCCGTCGTCATCAAAAGTGATTCCAAGGCTCTTCCTCTGGCTATCGCTGACTTTCTTCCACTCCGGAGACCTGACCCCCGCAAAAAAAAAAAAATCACAAATACTATTTCAAAGAAATCGAGAAAGACAGGTGAAAATTTCATCAAATGAGAAAATAAATATGCACCCAGGGTTTTCATTTAGGACAGAGTTCACTGGTTCATTGAATCATCTGACGTCAGCCTGGGTAATTTGACCAGGTCGAAGAGTCCAATGCAGACGCGATGTCTCGGTAAACAGCCCGGTAAAAAATATCGTGTCATCAGAAAAAACGTGGAAGTGAAATTAAAAACTTTTTTTTGGACAGAGGGCTGTATAAATTTGTAAAAGGAACTCTATGTTCTAACGATTACTCCACAGAGCGATCGTTGGAAATTTAAACAAATTTCCTCTTTCTTCGAAAACGGCAGATTTTTTTAGCGCTAACATTTCACAAAATGTCTGACACTGTTACAAACTTCCCGATGAGTAAGTTATTTCAGAAATGTGACCCGGCACAATGACATGAGGAATATCCCACCAAAACACTTTTGAGTAAACAACGCCTGAAGTCAAAGTTTCTTCACAATTCGATAACAAATCAATTTTTTTTCCCGGAAATTTTAAGTATTAGAGAATATTATATTTTGATATCATTTGAAAGCTAATGGTATACTCTTTCACATCATTAGAAAATCTCAAATGTGGGGTTATTCCTCATTATGCTGTGCCAGGTCACAAATTTGGAATGTCCGGAAATTGGGCACTTTGCAAAGGGCGTAGGCGACCCTCCCTTCAAAGAGATATCCAGACTGCCCCTTCACCAGGGATTGGAGGGAAATTGGGCACTTTGCAAAGGGCGTAGGCTACCCTCCCTTCAAAGAGATATCCAGACCGCCCCTTCACCAGGGATTGGAGGGAAATTGGGCACTTTGCAAAGGGCGTAGGCTACCCTCCCTTCAAAGTGATATCCAGACTGCCCCGTCACCAGGGATTGGAGGGAAATTGGGGACTTTGCAAAGGGCGTAGCCACCCTCCCTTCAAGGAGATATCCAGACCGCCCCTTCACAAGGGATTGGAGGGAAATTGGGCACTTTGCAAAGGGCGTAGGCGACCCTCCCTTCAAAGAGATATCCAGACTGCCCCTTCACCAGGGATTGGAGGGAAATTGGGCACTTTGCAAAGGGCGTAGGCGACCCTCCCTTCAAAGAGATATCCAGACCGCCCCTTCACCAGGGATTGGAGGGAAATTGGGCACTTTGCAAAGGGCGTAGGCGACCCTCCCTTCAAAGAGATATCCAGACCGCCCCTTCAGCAGGGATTGGAGGGAAATTGGGCACTTTGCAAAGGGCGTAGGCTACCCTCCCTTCAAAGTGATATCCAGACTGCCCCGTCACCAGGGATTGGAGGGAAATTGGGCACTTTGCAAAGGGCGTAGGCTACCTTCCCTTCAAAGAGATATATCCAGACCACCCCTTCCACCAGGGATTGGAGGGAGCCATATTTTGGCAGCCACTCACCCATCACTCCAGGGACCGTTCCATTCCTTCTCGCCCCAGGGGTTCCTCAGGCGCACCAGGTGGGCCTTCTCCTTGTTGAAGAGGGACAGGAGACCCGCCGCCCCCAGCTTGACCGTCTTGACCGCGGTCACCCCGTAGGCGTGACCTTTGACCAGGCCCACGTCCGTCTTGGCCTCCATCTCCTCCGCTGAGGTCACCTGTGCAGGACAGACAAACAACAGACAAACAGACATAGACAGACAAAACCAACGCAAAAACAGACAGACAAGAAAACAAAAACAGGCAGACAGACATAAAAATCAATCAAACGAATCAACCGACCAACAAACAAACAAACAAACACACAAACAACAAACAAACAGAAATAAATTGAAAAGACTGATACTATGCCATTTGAAGTGATGGAGGCTTGAAAAACTTGTGACAGCAGGAAAATGAGGTAAATGCTTTATACATCATGATATGGTAACTGTGCATCGCTTATCGTCTTGCGATTAGAAAAGACTTGAAGGTTTGCATGGTGGAAACAATTATTATTAATTGGTTTGCGGTGACACCATGTGTATTATCTCTTTTGAGACTGAGTGTGGCTCTGAAAAGAGCCGGTGACTCAACGTTTCGAGCAGTGTGTACTCTGCTCGTCCTCCACAGATCCTCCACACTTCAACGGTCACGACCACAACTTTTGGCGGGAAGGTTTCTCCACGCTTCACCGCTCCTCCAAGCTCTACAAAACCCCCGATGATAATTGGAATCCAGCAGTCTCCTGACGACGAGCAGAGTACACACTGCTCGAAACGTTGAGTCACCGGCTCTTTTCAGAGCCACACTCAGTCTTGCGATTAATCGTAAGTTACGATGGATTTGGTGAAATTGCCTGCAGGAGATTATAGTCAGGCTGTCCAAGTAATTGTCTGCCAGTTTGGTGATGCCGGGGGAAAAAAGAATCCAAGAAGGAAGGGATCACTAGCACTGCTGATCTCACAGTCCAATGTCGTCCACGTGGGGAAAAAACAACATTTGTAAAGGACACCCGAGATGCAATTAAATACACATGTTTCTTTACGCTTGACACATTTCCGATTCACAACCATAAAAAAAGGGGGTTTGGATTGGATCTTGGAAGGGGGAGGGAGAGAGAGAGAGAGAGAGAGAGAGAGACTCAGAAGGCAGCGGTGACCTTGGGATCGAAGGATGAGGCAGTGGGCTGGGAATGGCGTGCCGATTCAATCCGCATCAGCGGTGGCCTTGAGTGAGTGGAGTGGGAGATGTCTCGCTTATTTACTCAAGCGTGGCACCCAATTTTCGAAGAGCTGCGTAAGCCGTTAAAACTTCCCCCGACACACACTAACTCGCTTTCCTTCTTTCTCCTTCTCCACTTCCTCCTTTTTCTGTTCCAAATCTCTCTTCCTCCTCACCTTGATGGAGGCACTCATGAGGAAGGAGGCTGTTTGATTTATATTCCTCCTCCCTCTTCCCCTTCTTCCTCCTCTTCCTCCTCTTCTTCCTCCTCTTCCTATACCTCTTTCTCCTCTCTCCCTCCTTACCTTGATTGAGGCACTCATGAGGAAGAAGATTGTTTTTATTTATATTCCTCCTCTAGATCTTCCTCTTCTCACTCTTCCACTACCTTAAGCTTTCTACCCTCTCCCTCCTCACCTTGAAGGAGGCACTCGTGAGGAAGGAGGTTGTTTTGATCTCTATTTCTCCGCCTCCTCTACCTCTTTTCTCCTCTCTCCCTCCTCACCTTGATGGAGGCACTCACGAGGAAGGAGGCTGTTTGATTTATATTCCTCCTCCTCTTCCCCTTCTTCCTCCTCTTCCTCTTCTTCCTCCTCTTCCTCTCCCTCTTTTCTCCTCTCTTCCTCCTCACCTTGATGGAGGCACTCATGAGGAAGGAGGCTGTTTGATTTATATTCCTCCTCCTCTTCCCCTTCTTCCTCCTCTTCCTCTTCTTCCTCCTCTTCCTCTCCCTCTTTTCTCCTCTCTCCCTCCTCACCTTGATGGAGGCACTCATGAGGAAGGAGGCTGTTTGATTTATATTCCTCCTCCCTCTTCCCCTTCTTCCTCCTCTTCCTCTTCTTCCTCCTCTTCCTCTTCCTCTTCCTCTACCTCTTTTCTCCTCTCTCCCTCCTCACCTTGATGGAGGCACTCACGAGGAAGGAGGCTGTTTGATTTATATTCCTCCTCCTCTTCCCCTTCTTCCTCCTCTTCCTCTTCTTCCTCCTCTTCCTCTCCCTCTTTTCTCCTCTCTCCCTCCTCACCTTGATGGAGGCACTCATGAGGAAGGAGGCTGTTTGATTTATATTCCTCCTCCCTCTTCCCCTTCTTCCTCCTCTTCCTCTTCTTCCTCCTCTTCCTCTTCCTCTTCCTCTACCTCTTTTCTCCTCTCTCCCTCCTCACCTTGATGGAGGCACTCACGAGGAAGGAGGCTGTTTGATTTATATTCCTCCTCCTCTTCTCCTTCTTCCTCCTCTTCCTCTTCTTCCTCCTCTTCCTCTCCCTCTTTTCTTCTCTCTCCCTCCTCACCTTGATGGAGGCACTCATGAGGAAGGAGGCTGTTTGATTTATATTCCTCCTCCTCTTCCCCTTCTTCCTCCTCTTCCTCTTCTTCCTCCTCTTCCTCTCCCTCTTTTCTCCTCTCTCCCTCCTCACCTTGATGGAGGCACTCATGAGGAAGGAGGCTGTTTGATTTATATTCCTCCTCCTCTTCCCCTTCTTCCTCCTCTTCCTCTTCTTCCTCCTCTTCCTCTCCCTCTTTTCTCCTCTCTTCCTCCTCACCTTGATGGAGGCACTCATGAGGAAGGAGGCTGTTTGATTTATATTCCTCCTCCCTCTTCCCCTTCTTCCTCCTCTTCCCCTTCTTCCTCCTCTTCCTCTTCTTCCTCCTCTTCCTCTACCTCTTTTCTCCTCTCTCCCTCCTCACCTTGATGGAGGCACTCATGAGGAAGTTGCGCTCACTGTACTTCTTCAGGCTCTTGTGGAACTCCTTCTTCTTCTCAAAGTCCTGCATGTACTTCTCGTCGGCCAGAGAGACGGACTCGGCCACACCGCCGGTGAAGTCCACCAGGGCGTCGGCCGTGTTGCCACCGTCCAGGTTCTCATAGCAACCGCTCAGCCTGGGCAAACAAGAGGAGGCAAGCAAAGATTGGGTGGACGGTAGACGGGGGTCAAAGATGAATTTGAAAATGAAGAATTTTAAGGTGAATTCCAAAGAGACAGAGTTAGGAGCAAAAGGAGTTGAAAGGGGGGAATTAAACAAAGGAGAGGATTTTGAAGAATATGGAGAAAAATAAGAATTAAGAGGATGAGGAGGAGGAAGAGTATGAGGAGGAGGAAGAGGATGAGGAGGAGGAAGAGGAGGAAGAGGAGGAAGAGGAGGAAGAGGAGGAAGAGGAGGAAGAGGAGGAAGAGGAGGAAGAGGAGGAAGAGGAGGAAGAGGAGGAAGAGAAGGAAGAGGAGGAAGAGAAGGAAGAGGAGGAGGAAGAGGAGGAGGGAAGGAGGGATGAGACAGTGGAGGAGGAAGAGGGGGGGGGGGAGGAAGAGGATGAAGATGAGGAAGAGGAGGAAGAGGAGGAGGAGGAAGGATGAAGAGGAGGAAGAGGAAGAGGAGGAGGAAGAGGAGGAGGAAGAGGAGGAGGAAGAGGAGGAGGAGGAAGAGGAGGAGGAAGAGGAGGAGGAAGAGGAGGAGGAAGAGGAGGAGGAAGTAGGAAGAGGAAGAGGAGGAAGAGGAGGAAGAGGAGGAGGAAGGAGGAAGAAGAGGAGGAGGAGGAGGAAGGAGGATGAGGGAGGATGAGGGAGGATGAGGCGGTTGAGGAGGAGGAGAATGTGGAGGAGTCAGTCATGAATGCCAGTGCGACGAACTAATTTGGCGCCAGCTAATTCAATCATCACCCGCAATCAAGTTAACAGCCTCTCCCAGCCGCATCCCCAGTGAACCCGCCACAGCATACTGGCAGTGGACGACAATGTAAATCCAGAGGCCATCATGAGCATAAACATTCTGAGGCCAGGGGGGGGGAGAAGGGGGGAGAAGGGGGGGGGGAGCAGGATTATGAACAGTTCCAGGGGCGTCTGCATCTTTCAAATCCCATGGCGTCAGAAGTTCACTGCCCAGACAATGTGAGAACAAGAATATCGAGCATGAATGATCTCATCCCCTGCTGCCCTGAGTATCAATGAGGATGCCAGATTCTACCTTCATTGACTATGGCTGCAGTTAATTGCTATGGCCTCAGACACAGCCCTAGCCCCAGCCCCAGCCCCAGCCCTTGCCCAAGCCCAAGCCCCAGACGCAGCCCCGGCCCCCACCCCAGCCCTAGCCCCAGCTCCCACCCCAGCCCTAGCCCCCACCCCAGCCCTAGCCCCAACCCCCACCCAACCCCATCCCAGCCCCCATCCCAGCCCCCACACCAGCCACAGCCCCAGCCCCCACCCCAGCCCTAGCCCCCACCCCAGCCCCAGCCCTAGCCTCAGCCCCCACCCAAGCCCCAGCCCTAGCTCAGCCCTAGCCCAGCCCCCACCCCAGCCCCCACAATAGTCACAGCCCCAGCCCTAGCCCTAGCCCCAGACACAGCCCCGGCCCCAGCATGAGCTGATAATCCGGGAGAATCTTTTTGTCCCCCCCCTTACTTGGCGTAGGCCTTCTCCAGGAGGGCGCTCCAGAACTCGTTGCGGTCCTTGGAGTGGACGTAGATCAGCTTGTTGTTGTTGGTTGGCAGGCGGTCGTCGATGACCACGTCCAGCCACTGGTTGAAGCGCCAGAAGCGGAAGTGGAAGGCGCCTGAGTGACCTTCCGGACTGTCCTCATCCCAGTCCTGCTCCTTGTAGTCGGGCACCACCTGTACAGGGGAATCACAAAAACAGCACGGGCTGAATGGAGATGGGTGGTCTGATACCCAGACTACCCACACTAACTGTGAGGCAGGCTCTCATGCCCTACAGCACTGCATGGGTCAGGGGGCACACTAAAGGTCCCCAGATGATTGAGGTTAAGCCAATGTTTTCTCTCCTGCTGAGCCGGGGAGAGCTTTGATAACTAAAAATGGTTTGTCAAACAAACAAAGGAAAACCTTACTGGGAACTTGAAAAAAAATGGCAAAGGAAACTTTGACTGGACCGGGATGTACCAGTGCTCTTCCATCGAAGCTATCCAGCACTTACATGGTGGCATTCCCAAAAAGTCAACTACATGTAGTCTTTGCCGGAGTGGGGGCGTCAGTCAGAAGCAATTCAACCATTAACCGCATTTCTCCAGGGATCACACCCCCGCCCCTTTCGTTCAGATGAAAAATAGTTTGGTCATATCTGCTTGGCATGGTGTCGTGAACATCATTTTGTGCAATTCTTCGCCCAGTGTAACTCAAACCTAAAGAAAATTGAAGGGGAATATCTCAGTGGAAGAATAAAGAATAGTCAAACCACTTTTCTAGAGGGAACTGTCTGAAGGGACACAAATGGATTGGAATGGGAGGAGGCAACAGGAAGCATCTAAGGCCTACGGCAGAAACAAGGACAAAGGAGGAAAGCAGGCAGACAGGAAAGAGGAAAGGGCAGGGACAAGGGAAGATGAAAGGAAAAATCAAAGGAAAGATCAAAGGAAAGATCAAAGGAAAGATCAAATGAAAGATCAAAGGAAAAATCAAAGGAAAAATCAAAGGAAAAATCAAAGGAAAAATCAAAGGAAAAATCAAAGGAAAAATCAAAGGAAAAATCAAAGGAAAAATCAAAGGAAAAATCAAAGGAAAAATCAAAGGGGGAAACGATCGACGAGAAAAGCCGGAGATGGCGAACAAAAGACAGGGGGTCTATCAGTAAATTCATCCGAGATAAAGCACGCATGGTGTCACAAATTTGAGAATTTCTCCGACCGACAATCTCTCCCTGGTGTGATTCCCTTACAAAGAAAATCCCATCAGACGATGAACATCCAATCCTCCTGTGACTCGTATGTCGCAGTATCAATGCACACACTACTCTCCCTTCCCCATCCCCACCCCCCTGACAAAAAAAAAAAAAAACAGCTCCAAGGCAAGGACAACTGAAAAATACCAATCACACGTCTGCGTGTGCAGGCACGCTGGCGAGAAGTCACAAAAGGTGACCGGAGGTTTTGCGGGCATGCAACGTTCACGGCGGGGTGGGGAAAAAAACGGGAGAGGAAACGAATACGGTTTGGGGGGGAAAAAAACACTGTGGAACGAGGCCAGAGGGTGTGCCGAGGTCAGGAAGAAATGGAGTCACGGCGTGACGGCCTCGTGCGCCGAAGGCCGCGAAGGGGATTGAAGACGAACATTCACGGCCGGGGAAAAACTGCAAAATGTCGCGCCACTCCGGCAGGACCTGATCTGCCCACTCTGCCAGATTATTCAGTTTCTTCTTCTTCTGTTTTTTTTTGGGGGGGGGCTATACTCTGCTGGGAGAGGGCCAGGGGGAGGCAGAGAGGGGGAGGCACAGAGAGAGAGAGAGAGAGGGGGGAGGAATGACGGGTTTTGCGTTCCTGTAATTAGTTTAGCGTCTCGCGCCTTCAGTATTTTTTTCTTCCCTTTTTTATTGCTGTCGTCTGGGGCACGGATTATAAGGCACTGTTCAATTCGGCTCACTCTGTCATTCAATTATGGGGGGGGGGGCTGTAAGGCACATGATTAAACTTCTAACATTCTTTCTCCATTTTTTTTTATGGGGGGAAATTATGCACTGATTTCAAAATGATTCACTGAATATTCATTTTCCAATTTGAAAAAAAAAATAAAAAAAAAATCGGAGTGTAATCTGATTTTACCGGTCGTCTGGGGATAATTGTGTTTAGAGTTTGGGAGGGATGGGGAATGATAATGTTGAACTTGGCCGCATATTGCACATCGGAGGACGGAATAAAGTGGAGAGCCAGACAGGGCAAGCAGTGCCCTTTGGCAAAAGCTGACAGCACAGGGTCTTCAGAGATCTGCATGTGTATGTTGCTTCTCCGGGAACACACATGCGGCATGCAGACAGTAAGGGAGAGACTGAGTTTTTCTCAATAAGGGAGAGGGGGAGGGAGAGGGAGAGTGAGAGGGGGAGAGAGAGGGAGAGAGAGGGGGAGAGAGGGAGAGAGAGAGAGTGAGAGAGGGAGAGAGAGAGAGAGAGAGTGAGAGAGGGAGAGGGGGAGGGAGAGAGGGGGTGAGTGAGAAAGGGGGAGAGAGTAAGAGAGGGAGGGAGGGAGTGAGAGAGAGAGAGGGGGAGGGAGTGAGAGAGGGGGAGAGAGTGAGAGAAAGAGGGAGGGAGTGAGAGAGAGAGAGGGGGAGGGAGTGAGAGAGAGGGGAGAGAGAGAGAGAGAGAGAGAGAGAGAGGGAGAGAGGGAGAGAGAGAGAGAGAGAGAGAGAGAGAGAGGGAGAGAGGGAGAGAGAGAGAGAGACTGTGAGAGAGACTGAAGGAGTGAGGGATAGATAAAGAGGCAGACAAGAGAGAGAGGGTGAGAGAGGGAGGGTGAGAGGGTGAGAGAGGGAGGGTGAGAGGGTGAGAGAGGGAGGGTGAGAGGGAGAGAGAGGGGGATAGCAAGATTGACCCCAGATGGGTCAGAGGTCAGAGGTTGAGGCACTGTTTACTCACCCGCTCCCAGAGTTCTTTCTCCTGGGCCAGGTTGGCGCAGGAGGCTACGAACCAGCAGTTGCCCAGCTGGCCCTGGGACACGTCACCTGTGCTGGCTCCCTCTACCACCAGGTGCGGGTTGGGACAGATGTCCTGCAAGCAATCGTGGGACCAGAAACCGGACGAGTGCCATAAGAAGGCATGCACAGTTGCACACTCTCGCTCTTGAAGGTACATGTAGGGTACACCACTTTGGCTAAAGTCAAAGAATCGCATCCATACCTTCTCTAACCCCGTATATACATGTACGTGAAAGAACACATACTGGGCAATTCCACGCAAAGGTGAACATGACATTGGAAATTTCAAATATATTCAAATTGCACAAATTTGGTGTCAAATGAAAGCTGAAAGTCTATATTCATAAGATGTAAGATTAAAATTTTATTTTCCGCGCGTTTCCCCACCTAAATTTCGGATTGCGCAATCAACATATTTTTTCCCCACGAAATGTGAAAATTCTTGAAGATTGTATGTTACCTGTTCTAGGATTATAAATGCATTTCAAACCTCAAAACAATGATCGTAATCAGGCTATAAATGAGAAGTCTGCGTGAGTTTTGGCGGAATCTGTCAACCACATTATGAGAAAATGGTGCAAACTAAATCATGTTATCTTTTTTTCAAACACAGAGGGTGGTATCTATATTGTGTTTGATATATACATGTAACTATTAACATTACTGAGCATTCTTGTGGGCGTCTAGCATTTCATTACACACACTGTAAATTTGATTTTGCATTTACTGTGATGGCCGACCACACATGTACATCAGCCAACCACTGCTTGGCAGAAACTGCGGCTGTGGCGCGGCAAAAGAAAGGTCTATTAAAGCCCCTACACAACATTGGGAAGATCGAAAAACAGAAACGTTCACAGATTTAGGCCTATACATGTACATGAAACTTACAGTGAATACAGTTTGATGATTATAGTAGAAACCTCCTACTGAAGTACATGTATTTCTGCCTAAAATATTGTATTTTGGGAGAAAAGAGTGAAAGAAATCGAGAAAACCGAGATTTAATCGTTTTTTCGGAACAATTTGTTAAATGCTGCATTTACGTGAAACAAATGAAGTGGTTTTTCACTATTTTCTCGAGACTCGGTTGGCGGATTGAGCTGAATTTTTCACAGGTGTGCTATTTCATGCATATGTTGGACCAGACAATGTATATGCATGCTATTCTTTTGACCTCGACCAATGATGTGGTATCCCTTTAAGACTAAGAGGAGTATAGTTGCAGCATCACCGCACCTTTGGGCGTTTCCATTCTATCTTGCCGGGGGAGTTGCGCCGGTTGAAGAGTGAGGCATCCGTGGCCGGGAACTCGGGGTCCTCCCACAGCTTGCTGCTAGCCTGGCACCGCTTGACGATGTCGGCGTACTTCTGTCCCTTGTAGGGCGCGACCTTCTTCACCATGGCTGATGCTGGAGGAGGTGGGGTATATCGGACCGGGGTCAGGGGAGAAACGAAGCAAAGATGAAGTTACATTTTTAGGGAAGTTAATTCAAAATAGTTGCAAATTCCTTTTCCACCATGGGTGAGTGTACAAAATTGATCGCTTCCAAGATCAATATTGTGTCCAGTCAAAGTTTTATATGACATTTTTTGTTCAAAATTTTCCAAAGTTCCCCATTCATTTTTTTTCTTCATTTCCCTTATTGTATTGAAATAATTATAATAAAAGTTCAGATACAATGTACATGTAAATACAGTAATTATACAAATGAGGGACCACAGGGGGGGGGGGCACCTTATTTACACTTTGTTATACCATGGTTATACATTGTTATACATGTTTGTACAGTATGTAAGTACAGTATGGTACATACACTGAGCTGAGGGCCTAATGTTTCGATCCCATCAGGATCTTTCTCAAAGGCAGAATGCTGTACAGTATACAGTGTGGTACAGCATACAGCGCATGAGGCTTTGAAATGTACAGTAATTTATTGAACGGATTGAGCGAAAAGGTCTCCGGAGACATTCTGACGGTGACAGGGTGAAGACACCGGCTAGCACTGGGTAAATGGGTGAGGGTTAAGGACAAGGTCACCCAAGACCACAGGGGACCCGCTTCGTTTATTTGCTGATCAGATTACCGGACTGCAAACTATTGATCCTACTGACTTGAATTGCCTGATAGAATTAGGGTCTACTGTACATCTGCCCGTGGCTCTGAGATCAATTTCTGTCTCCATGTATAGGTGTGTGTACAGTGTACATCAAGCCTCGCGCTTAAGGTTTTTGTTTACTGGCCTACCGGGCTAGTAAATTTTTTACTAGCCCGTATTAAGTTTTACTAGCCCTGTCAAATTAATATTTAATTTAAAAGAAGGTTATCAGGTCAAGTAAAATGAATTATTAGTTTCTACTTTTCTTATTCCCGCCTGCATAATTTTTTGCCGCCACACCTCTGTCTACTTTTTACTAGTCCGCCGGGCTAGCAAAGTCGGTCATTTTACTAGCCCGCGGCTGTTTTAACTAGACAATGACCGCCGGGCTAGTGCTAAGGTCGAGCCCTGGTACATGTACATGTACACACACCACTGTACATGTACATGTACAGTTTCCTTATGGGTAGCACTTAAAAAGACTACAAACTGCTTGGGAAGGGTGCATCTAAGCTTTCACACTCAATAACTACTCCCTCAGATGCCATGCAATCTGGCACGACCTTTTGCTCGGATCAAAACGTCAACCTCTCTTCATTGTTGAGAAATGAACCATAGGCTGTAGAATCAATGCAAAATGAAATCTCCACGACATCAGCCTGACTGGTATAAAATGTACATGTACATATACACATGTACACTGTACCACAATGAAATGATTTTAACAATTATTGTGGAATTGTACACTTCAGGCCATCTGTCATAATCCTAATGCCACTAATCTGGACTCCAAAATTCTGCTCCAGTTGATCTGAAAGCTGGTACAAGCATGTACATGTACGATGTACTGTACATGTACATGTACTGGTACATGTGTAGCCAAAGCAATGAGATTGAGAAAGGCCTCTCTTATACATGTACAGTAACTTTGCATACAGTAGAACAATTTTCTTCTAATTCTTCAAAAGGCCTCTGAGAAACCCAATATTACATTGTACATTACCGTCCGAGCTATCCATCCTTTCGATGGTGGTCTTCCAAAATAGTCAACTAGTCTTTGCTGGGATGATGGGGGCACCAGTCAGAAGAACATCCAACCATTAACAGCCGTACTTGCGTATATCTCTCCGGCAGAGTTGGCGTTAAAAATTAAGAAGCCGGCAAATACGGGCCATTATGAATTTGTTGTAGGCCCCCCAAAATGTTGTGTTCTACTGATCCCCGGGCCAGCGTGCCAGTTGTAGAGCTGCAAGTGTTTGGCAATAATCGGTTCTGTACTTCTGTGCCAATGCGGCGGGCAGCAGAGTGATGCCCTAGTCGCCAGCACTTCAGATGTCTCCGCCCGATTATGGAATGGACCGACCCGCGTCTTAAAGACCAGGGGTGAGGTGACTGTGTGAGTGAGAGAACACACCCACACATACGCACACACACACTTGGAAGAGGAAAAAAGGAATCATAATTATCCACAGGAGCTGAATACAGAGTGTCCCGGGGCCATGTATGGACTAGAGTCTTAAAGGGCTTCCCTTATCGGCTTATGCATCTTGGTGAAGCTCGCTAGACACGCAGACGCAGTAAGCTCTCCCCTTCCTCCCTCCCTCCGTCCCTACCCCCTCCCCCCCTCCCCCCACCCTCTCCCCCAACCACCCGCCTGCAGCATCAGAGGCTGCAAAGAGGCGCAATCAATGTTCTAGACACACTGAGGACCATAACCACTTGGTCTGCTGAACAACTGTGTACACACACCAATGCATGACTTAACATGCAAGCAGACAGCACTGTACATGTACACTACTGTACATACATGTATTAATTATCAACCTGTACTGTACAGTACATGCAATTGGTGCAAAATGTCCTGCTTACATGTACATGTACATTGTACAGTACATACATGTAGAATAGAAAAGTCTACTCTGCAATTTTCTCTTTTTACATTATGAACATTAAGAAACAACATAAGTTTACATATGTATAGACCCAGACCCAACACACCTTTTTCCCCTGCCATTGCTATGGCGACCGTTTCTCAGGCACCCATCAGGTATACAAGTGCATGCATACCGAACGATTTGAATCGCAGTTTGGACTCAACTAAGAGTGCGCCTTTTTTTAACAGTAATAATCAAGTTTATTTGCCACGCGGTGCGCGCGGGAACGCTCCAATGACCGCTCCCACAATGCACCACTCGCAGTGTATGTCTCCCTGCATGGGCCACCCTCAAGGACACGCCCACCATTTAATCACAAAGCCTGCTCACCACAATCGGCTGGCGTTTTTTTGCGATGTGATTTTTTGGCCTTGGATACGACCCCCCCCAAAAAAAAAAAATTAAAAAAAAAAATTATTGAATCGCGATTCAAATCACGATTATTTTTGTAGCGGGAAAGGCCATAATACATGTAAAACTACTCTAGAACAATGAAACAAATTTCATACTCAAACTACACGTACATGTACTTGTAGAATGTAGACATGTCTACATGTAGATGTACATTGTACAAGGGCAAGGAGGTCCTCCATGGTACATGTACATGTACGTACATGTACAGTAACGGTACATGCTCATATATTGCACTGCGAGGAAATTTCTCGTACCTGGCTAGTAGTAGTACTGGTTGAGAGTGTGAGAGAATTTTGTTGAATTACACATGCATGACTGGTTCCACCAGGTGCCAAGCTTAATTGAGCAAAGCCCAGTGTGTGCACGGTACAGTAGGCGTGGGAGTGACCGTGTGTGTGTGTGTGCGCGCGGTGTGTGTGAGAGAGTTGAACCTGGCAATTTTCATTGCCCGTCAGTCACATACAATCAAAGGCTTTCTATCTGATTCAGAATGGAGATATAGCCACTTGCTGGTGCATGTCTCAATCTGGCATAGTGGCTATGGCTTTGGCTGTTGGGCAATGGCTTGTCAGCCTGCACTGAAGCACAGGTATGCGGTATATATACATTGTGTATACACACATGTAGAAGACACAGCCATAGCCTTAATTGCATGCAGCCTTCTACATTACATGTACCGGTACATTATGTACAATGTGCACACCTGTACATGTACACTGAACAGTACATGTACATTTTGTACATGTACATGTACTGTACATGTACATCAGTGCACAGGTATGGTACATGTACATTGTTATATTGCCTGCTGAAAGAAAACCCACAGGTGCACACCGTGCAGCTCATGGATGGGTGGGATTCGAACCTGTGACTTCTTGGGCAAAGCACTGAGCACACAGTACTTATTACATGTACATTGATCAGTGCACACCCTCCTTGATGCAAAAATCATTCATGTGTATGCCACTCCACAGAATCATGTGCACATGTTCCCACTGATACATGTACATGTACATGTAATAAAGTACATGTATTTCCCACAATCTCTGCAGGCACATGGGTATACTGTAATGCACGCACAATGTACATGTACATGTACAGTACTGTAGGCCTACACATGTACATGTACATGTACCCGTTGCACGCATATTCTACCTGCAGAGACATATTGCATACAAAAAAAAAATCATTAACGACAACAAAAGGCCCTGCCCATACCTGTACCTGAAGGTCAGCACTGGGGTGACAGGTGCACCAGTTTTGTCACCGGTACCCTGGATCTGGTTGACCATTTCGGCTTGGATACATTTTTACTGTACTTTGTATGCTGTGCACAGGTCTATGTACATGTACATTACATACATGTACAGTACATCTACATGTAGTGTTGTAGGCCTACTGGCCGTTACTGGCCTGTAGATTGTACAGCTCTGAGGAATGCAACTGTCTTACAATGTTGCAATGGGGTGTATTGATTAATTAACTTGAAAATGCATTTTATTTATTATTAGCTTTTTCGCCGCAAAGCGAAAAAAGCTATTGTTATTGTTCTGATTTTTTTTTTTTCGTCTTCTTATCGGAAAAAATCCCATAGACAAAGCACGGGGATTTTGAGGAAGGCACTTTTGCCATTGAACACACTTGGATTTTTTTCAAACTAGGCAAATGCATAGAGCCCATGCTGAACTATTGCACAGTTGTCTTAAAAACTTCATGACGTCACCACGTGTCACGTGACAGCAGTTTAAAGGGGCAACTTTCAAACTCCAATAAAAGCAAAAATGGAATTCCGTTTGGTTTCAATTTTGCACTGTATCTAAGTTGGGAAAAGGTGTTTTGCCCCCATTCGATCGTGAAATCACCTCATGAATATTAATGAGGTCTCGAACTTTTCAGATTTTCACATTCAATTGAGCATATTTGGGCAACGGAGTAAGTTTCTTTTAATTTTTTTGTTGATGTCAATTGGGAATGTAGTTTAGAAACACTCTCCGGAGCCAAAATGCCATGACGCAATCGTGACGTCATCAAAATGCGTGATTTTACAAAAGCACATATTAGCCAATGCTCAACCTTCTCAAAATTTGGTGGACATTTAGCTATTGTGTTAGACATTCTAAATTCTGAGTTTGGAACCAATTGACCATTGTTCAGAATTATTATGATTTTTTTAAATATTATAATGAAGTGCCATAGACTTTGTGCACAAAATATGCACATGCTTTTTCGGGTACGAATGGAGAGTACGGGTTCGAATCCCATCAACGTCAATTTTTTTTTTTTTTTTTTTTAGAGAACCAGGAGCGGAAAAGCGTTATAAATGTTCTGTTTGCCAACAGACATGAATCTCGTTTTATTTGTTATTTTATTTGAAGGCCTGGCGTTTTGATCCTAGCAGGACCTACATGTACATTGTACCGATACTTCAAATAGCCTTATAAAGCCTGTCATTTGTGGCTTCAGACGAGGATTAGCACACTGCCATAATAAAACAGACTTTGCTCCCTTTGTACCTAGCATATACTGTACATGTACATGTATCTGTACAGTTTATTCCAACTCATGATTGGGATAATTATTATTTCAGACTGAGTCAACAGACAACTGCCCATTATCCCAAATACACACAGGGAGCCCCCTATGTTGCTTGGTTACCATGCGTGCACATGTGCAACGTACTACAGTGTAGTCCACCAAAAAGAAGGATGTGTAACAAGGAACCGTACATGTGTGTACCGGTACATGTACATGTACAGTACATACTGTACATGTACATGTTGTAGGCCAACATGTACATGTTGTAGGCCAACATGTACATGTACAGTACATGTACATGTATATTGTACAGTACAATGTACATACATGTACAGGGATGTACTGGTACGGTACATGTACATGTACATATGTACATGTAGGCACTGGGATCAATGTGTACAGGGCATGTTTTTCACAATTTGCGAGGATTATGTTACGTTATCAGGGTTCCAGGGACACGTCTGGCTGGACACATTTGACAAACAGCATTTGTCAACCAAACTCAAGCTGCAACATGTAATACAGCACTATGTATATAGGCTTTGCCCTGGATTTTTCGGGGTTCGAGGTGGCTACCGATAATTTGACAAATACAGTGTACATGTAAATGAGTCTGACTACCGAATATCGTGGGTACAAAAGTACATACACTGTATGTACAGGTACATGTACCTGAACAAGTACATTGTACAGTACTATTGGCCAAATGAGCCATTCATCAAATAATACACGTGTACATGTACAGTGTACAGTACATGTGCGTACATGTACAGTATACATGTATATCACAGGATGTTTTTATTTAAGGGCTGAAACACTCCGGCGGGAAAAATGAGTGGCTAGGGTTTCAATCATTGCATGTTCATTCCCAAAAGGCAAAACTGTCAGGTCCTGTTCAGATTGAAGCAGCACACGTACTGTACTGTACACTTTAGCTGATTTCCTCCGGACTTGTCTGAATCTGATATTGACCCACACACACAGTAAACTCTATACAGCTTGACTGTTTTGAATGTGTACGATCAACTTGTAAACCATCTTGCATGTACCGGTAGGCCTACACGTACTACAGGGACCTACATTCGCATCATGATTTTATTGGGATTTGTACAATGTACATGTAGAGGGCCTGCATGACATATGTTATTTTGATCCAAGCAGGACCTTTCTCAAACTATGATAGAATGGTTCTTGTCAAATGTTCTACAGTGTAGTTCAGAAAGGCTCTGAGTGGAGCAATGAGTTAGGCCAGAGGTTTTTTCTCGTTTCTTGAGAAAGGTCCTGCTATAGACGTCTGGCCCTCCACCATTCTGTCTTCTTATCATTCTGCCTCTTGAAGGACACACCCACTAGGATATATATACTGCAATGTACTGTACATGTAATACATGTACGCCTACATGCTGCACAACGTCGTGGGCGTGTTATGAATGGACTGAGCCGCCTTCCTACACATGTACATGTACATTGTACACCATGGTGCAATGTAAATGGGATCTGACAAACAGCAGAGGATAATGGTTGGCTTTCTGTCTAAAGCCTGCCACACTTGACTGACATTCAATGACTTCTGAAGTTCCGAGTATAAAAAACAAAATCGCATACCATGCCACAAGTGACAAGCAACCTTAAGAATTTTATTCTTATCACATACATGTACTGCATGCGTAATGTATACATACATGTACACATGTATGTATATGTACAGTGTACCGGTCGTGTACAGTACATGTATGTCGACCATGTAGGCCTATATACATGTACATGTACATAGTGTACATGTACATGTATGTGTACATGTACCGGTACTGTACACAATGTACATGTAAATGTACAGAGGAAAAACAAATTTATTCTGAGCTGAAAAAATACACAAGAAAGGTGTTAACTGACATACCGGTACCAGTACATGTACATGTACACAATGTATGTACAGTATACAGAGTACACACGTAATACATTTAATATGACTATGAGATACAGTGTACATGTACATGTACATGTACATGAGATACAGTGTACATGTACATGTACGTGTACATGTACATGTACACGTACATGTAGTGTATAGTACATATACAGTACGTACATGTACATGTACTACATGTACAATGTATGTTATGTACATGTACATGTACACATGTACATGTACATGTACACATGTACATGTACATGTACAACATGCTCCTGCAGTGTGTAATCATGTACATGTACATGTACATGTAATACGTACACATGTACATGTACAACATGCTCCTGCAGTGTGTAATCATGTACATGTATGTAATATGTACACATGTACATGTAGATATACACACACTGCATGTTCACCTGTACATGTATACATGTACATGTACATTTGTACCTGTACATTGTACCCTGTACAATATGTACGGTACATGCACAGACATGTACATGTGCATGCATGCACAAACATGACAGATAAACTGTGCAGCTGCAAAGTGGTTCTGTAAAACAATTAAGAATGCTAATGTAGATGTAGATTATACCATAGTGTGTGTCTACACTGCAGCAGCCACACAGCTGTGACTGCAAATACGCACCCTGGTGACTCAATGCATTAATGTGCAGCACACAATCAGTGCTGTTCAATATGTCTGTATTGTTATTCTTCAATTTAATGATATGCAAAAATGTTGCAAACTGCTTACATGTACTGACTATTGCAAACTGCAGTACTGACTAAAATGACCGAAATGCAAATATCAAAAACTAGGAGGGCTTGACGTTTCACTTTCAATCCTTTCCCCTCAAAGTTCAAACAACCTTCTGCCTCTGACTCTGAGTCTGAGGAAGGTGCTGCTATTTCATGTTGGATCGAAACATCAGGGCCTCCTACATGTACATGTACATGTAATCCTAATTTTCGTTACCTACATGTATTCTTTACTCCTATAAGCCAATAAAAAAGCACAGAAATAAACAGTGTACAATCACTATACACATGTGCACATGTACACGTACAAAGATGTACAATATACCCAGTAGCAGTAGTGCATTGTAAACGAAGAGGAAAGGAAAGGATAAAAGGTGAAGAGAGGACAGAGAAGTATCAGAACGGCCAACCACTGACGGTCAGGACTTAAACCTTAGTACAATGTACATGTACATGTTCATGTACATGTACATGATTGTAGAATACACAGTACATGTACATGTACATACATTGTACAGAACACAGTACATGTACATGTACATGTACATTGTACATGTACAGTACACAGTACATGTACATGTGTATACATGTACATGTGTATACATGTACATGTGTATACATGTACATACACATGTACATATACACATGTACATGTACATGTACATGTACTGTGTACTGTACAATGTACATACATGTACACATACATGTACAATGTACACTAGAGCATGAAGGATTTTCCTTCCTCCATGACTAGAGAGACCATAATACACACGTGTACATGTACGTACACATTATGGTGCACATGTACATGTACCGGTACATGTACACATGTACATGTACGTGTACATGTAGGCCTACATAAACACTATGCTTATAAAATAAATTCAACCAATTAAGCACCAAATAGTGGCTGCAATTCTTCGTTGCCCGCGGTCTTGGTCTTCGTTCCCCCTTCAAGATGTTCCCCTCAACATTTTGTATTTCGCTTGCATGTAATTGGGGAATAATTGCACCACGCCTTTGAAAAAAAATTGCCCCATCCCTTGATGATCCAGGGACCCAATGTTTACGGCAAGTACACGTACTGTCCATTTTTTTACAGGTGTAGTGCTTCATTTTATTTTTCTCTTAATGCCACATAAGCCTGTCATTCAAACTCGCTGGAAATATGCATGTGTAAGCCTAATATTGCACTATGTACATGTACATGTACTGTACATGTACGTACATGTACACATGTACACTGTGTGTACCGGTAATCTACACTGTACACACTTCAAGTATGTACACGTACATGTACAGTAGGCCACTGTCAGATCTGGACAAAGATTTGCACTTCAATATAAATTGGATCATATCTTCTTCTTATTTTTGTAATCAGGATGTACAATCTAGATAGTGGACCCCTGATGTGAGCGCACCAGACACACAGTGGGTGCACTGATAATGTGATTGGATCATAATGTACAATATGGTTCAATCATATATGTACACATGTACACGTGGTACTTCATAGCAGATAAGGGTACATGTACATGTGGACATGTACATGTACATTTGTACATGTACATGTACTGTACCGGTACAGTACACTGTACATACATGTACATGTAAGTATACAAGTACACACAAGAACATGTACTGATACTTGCTCATTTACAAAGCAGTTCACATACATGTACATGTACTGTACACATTCAAATTACACATGTACAACAATGTACATAGTACGGTACACACACACACACATGTACATGTACATGTACATGTAAATGTACACGTACATGTATGTACAGTATGTGTGCATGTACACTGTTCATGTACAGTACATGTACAATGTACATGGTGTACACATGTACTTGTACATGTACATGTGCATGTACAGTACAGTGTACATGTACATGTACAGTACAGTGTACATGTACATGTATACAGTTGTACATGTACATGTAGTAAGGCATTAGGGAATTAGCTATACATACACTGTACAGTACATGTACATGTAGGCCTACAGTACATGTACATGTATACAGTACTGTACATTGCAATGATTGCCTACTGCCAAGAGCAGCCAACTATAATGCGTCAGCTAATCATCACCATCACCATAAGGCCAATTGACCTACATCTCTCCTGGGACAAGGCCCAGGGTACCAGGGAAGTCCCACCCGGTGCCCCTGGGGGTCTGAGGCGGAGACTCACCACCAGGGCAAGGCTGGACAGGGTACCGGGCATAGTTGTCAGAGTGCAGTTAACTGTACCTGACTAGATTATGTGGCCCTGACACCCCCCAGGGAAGCTGCTGGAATTGACCTTCAAAGCTCCAGCAAGGAGAAAGAGAGGGAGGGAAAAAAAAGTCAGGACTTGGAAGGAATGCAAGAAATGCTCTCTACAAACAGACTTGAGTCAGCTTGTAAATAGACAGAAATTACTGTAGGTTAGGCAAAGGAAATCTTCAATGAAATTTTGAAACACAATACAGTACAGTATATCACCTTTAGACTGACCTACATTTGTACATGTAGCCTGTACCCTGTATGTTTTTTCTCTCTCTCCTTCTGAATAGGTTTAGCACACAGTACCAGAGAGGGGGTAGAAGGGTTTGTGGCAGTGCGTAAATTGCGAAAAAAGAAAAAAACATTATCTGGGGGCAAGAGATGGGTGTGTGATTGATGTTCAGGCTGCAATGCCTCAGCCCATGGTTCTTCCATTACAGGCAGCCAAGGCATCCCAGCCTGAACATAAATCTTACTGTTCAGTTGGCTTTTTCAGAACCACGCATCTCTTCCCATACAACAAATGCCAGTTTTACAATGTACCGGTACAGTACATGTCAGTACAATATTGTACAGTTTGTATGGCAGTGCAGCAATGCAATGGACCTTTCCCATGAAATATGCAAATTAGACCTAGCGCATGCGCTTAACTAAATTGGTGGGCAAGCGGGCTGCCAACCAATCATAGTTTTCCACGGGCGTGCGCGCGTTCCTTCTCACTAACAGTTTGGCGTGCGGTCATTGGCTATTCAGCGTCTCCTGCGCGCGTATTTCGAAACCTGCACGCAACGCGCACTCGTTTGCCCACCAATTTAGTAAAGCGCATGCGCCAGCTCTTATTTGCATATTTCATGGGAAAGGTCCATTACACATGTATTGCGATACGGTACACAATGTACATGATACAGTACCAGAGATGCCAACTTTTTCAAAGTGAAAAAAGTACAAATCCAGTCAAATGATACAGATTCACCCATTTAACGTACTGTACAGTTGAACAGTAGTCATGGTACGTACATGTACACACAACACAATGTACATGTACAGTATACATGTTGTACTGTATACTGTACAGTACCGGTAGTTTACATGTACATGTACATTATTTTGTACATGTATGTGTGTAGTGTGTACATGTACATGTACACACAATGTACACATAGATTGGGGTGAGTTGGTGATTGTTTGACTTCGCTGGTTTTACATACGTACTGTACAAAGCATCTTATGCAATGTACAGTACATGTGTGTACCGGTATGTACATGTACACATGTACACGTATACATGTACAGTGTACATGTACAATGCAGTACATGTACATGTACATACGGGTACATGTAGGTCTACTGGTACTGGTATACCAAATTACCAAGGTACATGTACATTGGAATTATATTTGGTAAAGTGCATTGTGTGACACTGCTACACTTACATGTACGTACAGCACATTATTTACATTGTACAATGTTGTACATTACAGTACATTTCATAATTCATTGCACTTGTCTGTTTGTACTTGGGTCCACTGTAAACTCTGCAGTCTCGGCTGTACATGATGAAAAGTACACACACAGGACATCGCTTCACTGCTTACAATCATCTTCAAGTCGCAAACTGTGTAATGTTTGCACAGCACTCCGGTGCTCCTAAAGACATTCTAAAATTAGTTGTACTCAATGAATATATCAATTAGAATGGCCACTCATCTGCCCAGTCATACAACTGTATACATGTACATGTAGGCCTACATGTACATGTACATGTACATTGTACAGCATAGGCCGACACTGTACATTATGTACATGATACATGTACAGTATACATATACATGTACTGTACAGTATGTACATGTAGGCCTACATGTACATTGTACAGTAGGCCTATACACTGTACATGTACATGTATGTACATGTATGTACTGTAGATGTACATACAGATGTACATGTACATGTATGTACATGTACATGTACTTCTGAAAATTTTAACAAATTTTTATTGAATTTGAACCGAGTTTCCTCTCACTAAGAAATGTTGGTACTTTGACCATCATTGCACTTGAAAAAATGTCCTGCTAGGAATATTGAAACGGCAGGCTCTCAACTGTGGCTCCAAATTAATGAAATTTGAATGTACAGTGTGTTGTGTATATGTTTGCATTTTTGCCCCAGATCCAGTCTGCTCCGTTACTCATGAGATTGCCCACAGCCTTAGAGGTACATTGTGCGTTGTAATTTGTAGGTCCTGCTAGGGTCTATACACCACAGGCCCTCAACTTACAGGTAGGCCGACTGTTTTTTTTTTTTTTTTTTTTTGAGGGGAAGTTTTAAAGGCAATCAATGAAAATTTGTTGGAAGTTTTCCCATCAATATGGAACACACACACACATGAACTAAACATGTACTGGTAATTAAAGAGATGTTAATATTATGATTGCGTTTCATCAAAACAGCTTCTTCTTCCCTCGTTCAGCCTCTCTCTGGAATTCCCTTCCTGGTTCATGTTTTTCCCCCAGCCTACGATCTGGCCCTTTTTTTTTTAAGACACTTAGCAGGACCTTTGCCTTGAGAAAGGTCCTGCTAGGATAGAAACGTCAGGCCCTCTAACTTTGAAAAAAATATATAGATATAGACCTACTTGTATATAGATAGAACAATATTTGTGTTCTTGTCTTGAGCCACCAAATAAGGCCTCAGAATGCTTAATAAAAATACATACATGTGTACATGTACACCTGTACACGTACATTGTACATGTACAAATGTACGTGTACACCTGTACAAGTACATGTACATTATACAGTGTACCTGTACATGTACTCTGATCATGCAGTTCATGAGCACATGCACACCTGTACTGTACTGTATTGTACAGCATACTGTACATTGACACTGCTGGTGCCTGTCACACAGTGTGGCACTCACAACTTACAACCCTACCACAGGATTAGACCATGGACTTGGAGGTAGACAGACTTCCCTCCACCCTCCTCCCCGCACCCCCATTTCGCAGCCTAGAAATGATATTTGACCTGAGGGGGCTTGATTAGCCAAGTGCATGTATGCCATGTACACATGTATATTCCCGCACTTTCCAGTGAAGCCATTTAATCTTACTAACCCGGTACTCCATCCCAGCCCCGCGCACACACACACATACACACGGACAGACAAAACAAATTCTGTAAAAAAAACCCACGCATGACAACTACCGTACAGCGAGCACTCCTTTTGCACCGCCCTGCCCACTCGCTACGCCAGACGTGCGCTCTGAGTCACCTGATTGGTCGTTAATCGGATCAAGCGGCGATGAACGCCTTCGCTAACGATCTGGCGTCTATAATTTTTGCGTCTCCGTTTTTTTTTTCGTTTTTTTTTCTCTCTACTCTGTCTCTCCGCATAGGCTGCGAACTAATTCAGACAGACCGTGGACTTGTTTGTGGCCTTGCACTGGTTCAACCGCAGACGATATTAAGGTCTACTTTATTATAAATGATTGATTTATTCTTTTCCCGGCACACCCCCCCCCCTCGGTTTCATTTTCTCAAGCCTGGCTCTCTCGCTGGTAAATGATTGTCAATGGAGGACATTCGATTGGATATATATATGCATTATGTATACATGTACAATGTACTGTGTGTCCGCAATAGTTTAAGTTAATTAATAATAATACATAATGCTTGGCAGGGTTAATGAATGATTATTGCAGTGGTTCTCTCTTTACAAAATTAAACAAACGGTTCCTACCCCCCCCCCCCACAAAAAAAAAAAAAAAAAGATGAACCCACCCAAAAACAACACAGATCACCAACAAAAACAAGTATTCAGGGTTTTTTTTCCTCCTTTTTTGTGTATTTTCTTGAGTCATCAAAATGCAAGAGCTCCGAAACTTCTCGATGAAAAGATTTCCGCATGAACTTTGAATCCACCTGGTATCAATTTCGAAGGGTTGACAATATAAGATTCGCACAATAGGACCTGATTTTTATGTACACTGAGTGTACATGTGTACAGTGTAGAGGTATAAAAAGTGTGCGCTATATTTTGCTTGGAATTGAGTTTGTAAAATGTTTTTACATGAAGACGTGTCGGAGCAATTTTTTAGACCAAAATATTGCAAACTGTTCTAAAAAATGACCGAAATGCAGTCTCCCCCTAACAAAATTGAATTCCTGAAGGCCAAGCTGATTTCACAGGACATGCATCACGGATGTTCATGTGGGAGATCATGAACAAATTTGAAGATGACAGGCCAACACACGCATGCATCCACAAGTCTGTAGAGCACGTGTACAGCAAAGTCCTTGTTCTTTCCCGTATACACACATGTGTACCCACTGGGTTACACATGGCTGGTCACGTGTGCCGACTTCCCTCTGCAAGCCATTGCACAGGTACAATGTACACACACAGTATGTACATGAAGATGACAGCCACCTGGCAAACTCGTTACCCCACTCGCGACCAATGCCATGGGTAAAACAGGCTGGATAACGCCCAAGGTCGCCCCCCCAAAAGGACTCCACCCGCCCCCAAAGGGCTCTATCCGGCCCTGTCAAGCATACCACAAACTCTCCTGAGACTCGCCAGGCAATTCCTCATGACACGGGAGAGGAAATACTGTTGATCCAATTTGGAAAACATACATGTACATGTGTGTAGTCTCTGACTTCAAGAGACGTGAAGAATATCGTGTTATTCGTGCAGTGCAGGGGAACATTCTGTCAGAATGCCATTTCAGCTATTGTCTTCCAGTCTTAACTCTTTCACTACGTACCGGTACGTGTATAGTTTATCTGCGACTTCAGACGAAATTCATTTCCACAAGGTTTACAGCGAGCCGACTGCCAGCATCTTGCCAGCCGGAAGTGCACTCTGCTCGAGCCGCTGTGATCGAGCGGTTAATCGTCGTAGGGAAAGGGTTGAAATTAAGCCTGAGAATGCTTGCTCAAGAATGCCTGTTCACACAATACACAAATGACATGTTTACATATATGCATGTACATGTACACTGTCCATGGACCTTTCTGCATGCTAAATTGCTAATATTGCTGAGAGAAATACATGTACAAAATTGTTGCAAATAAAAGACTGTAAACGTAATTCAAATCTAAAAATATATATATCCTGATAAGGCTGAAGAAATCTACATGTACTGTACATGTACCGGTACATTTGTACATGTACAGTACACATTTCCCTGTACATTGTACATGGTACATGTACATGTACAGTACACTGTACATTATCCTATAGGGTGTGTACTGTAGTCCCTGAGTCAGAAACACTGCATACATTGTACATGTAATTGTGCACATTTCCATATGGCAGACTCTGAGGCTGCACGCAATGTGCCTATTTTTGTGCAGGCTATATCGTCAACGACTTCACCAGACCCCGGCAAACGAACCGTCCAATGACAAATGGACCGATTCATTGGCTAATGAGCTCCCTTGCCTCCAACCCTCCGACGACACAGCTCAGGAGATTTCATCTCTCCTTTAGCATGAAGTTTCTACCCAAAAAAAACTGTTGCAAAACTGCTCACTGACTAAAAATGACCTGCAATACATCAATCTGAAAAGTTAGAGGGCCTGACGTTTCGATCCTAGCAGGACCTTTCTCAAAGGCAGAATGACAGGGACAAAACAAGGACCTGTCCTATTAAACAAAACTGTAAACTGTCCCAAATGCAAGAACTCATAAAACGTTTCGATCTTAAGAATGAAGACTTTTCAGCGGCATCTATAGGATCGAAATGTAAAGGCTCTCTACAGGCCAGCCTACACCTTTAATCTCTAGCGACTGAATTCGAAAAATTGACTGGAAAATCATATCACTCGGACAATCTATGATTCTTAGTGAAGTGTGTCTGGAGACTGAATAGAGGACATAACAGTCTCCTCAAGAGCTCTCGTCTAGTTCCATGGCAACTGCAGACCACACCCACAAAAAAAAGACTTTGGTGAAAAACAAACAATTCGGGGGGGGGGGGGGTGGCTACGATTACTGTCTGCAGAGTTGAGTCAGACAGAGCCGCGGGCCAGTATTTTTGTTCTTTCTTTTTAAATGCGCGACCGCTGTGAATGAACGACTGTGGGGTGACAGACGCCCGGAGCAGAAAAAGCCATTCAGCCGTCTCGAGACCGTGTACGTGTACGAGAAAAAACCTCTGGTAATAGGTAAACCTACACTGGCAAAAGAAACCGGATATGAATTGTCTGAACGAGGATGATTTCGTATCACTATACAGTGACACCAATAGGTACATGTACAACTTATCATAAGAAGAAAAAAAAATTGGCTAACATTGCACATACTGTACATGTAGGCTAACTACGTGATCAAGCGACAATTTTCAACTACTGTTATCATTCGCTTCGCTCGGTGTATTTAAAGAAAACTTGGCTGGCAGATTAACATGCAACGTACATGTAGGTCTTGACACACTGTATCACTGGCCTAAATGTACATACATGTACCTGCTTACTGCTAGCAAAACCTTCCTCAATCCTCAGTACTGGAGGATTGAGGAAGGTTGTTCAATTTACACTGTCCAGAGGATTTTTGAGGATACATGTATGAAAAGCTGTGGAACTTTGACAAAGGCACGTACCATGGAGCTACCTACTTATAGCTCCATGCATGTACATGTACTGTCTATAAACAAAGGATCCATTTACATGTACTTAGCTGTGGATGAATGAGGCAGTGGGGTACATGTACGTGTACAGTTTGTACATGTACAATGTATGTATATATACATGTACATTGTTCATTGTTGTGTACTATACATGCACAAACTCATAGTGGAGGATTGTGGAGGATTGAGGCAGTGAGGATCTTGCAAAAACTCACATTGGAGGATTGTGGAAGATTGAGGAGGGTTCCAGGCATGCAGCACTAAGGGGTTAGGGTTAAACAGAGTACCAGCAAATGCTCAAAAGTGACACAAATTGAGTGGCCCATTCGCCCGCCAAAAACTTGTGCCATCAATGAGACAGAATTTGAAGTGCTGCAAACTGTCCAATTCTTTATTCCTTTTTTTTTTGGGGGGGGGGGCAACTGATTTCTTTTCTGATTGTGCTTTTGTTTTCCCAAGCCCAAATGGGCAAGCAGAAAATGAAAGTAACATAGGGTCTACAGTTTTGCAGATTACAAAAAATGATGGTAAATCAATTACTTTTCCATTGAATGTTGTGTAACCAAGTAGTAGGCCTATCAAATTAAGGAAATAGGGGTAAAGTTTTACCAACAGAGGCAGAGGAATCAAAATAGATTAGCTAAAAGTACAAATCATGATTTTGGATTTATTTCAGAAAAAAGAAGAAGTTAATGGCACGTACAATTTGGCTGTTTAAATGCAGGTGTATGATAGCATAAAATGGCCAAACGAGGCACGATTTGCAAATCAACAATCAAAACCTGATTCGTATATCGTGTACATATTACCTCTCAGCAGTCAGCATTATGGATATATAAATTGTTTTTTTTTTAAAGGAGGACTATTTAAGTGCAGTGACCTTTTCGGGGGGGGGGGGGGGTTGGGTTTCCAGTCTTGTTGTGACAAGCACGGCTGCTGTAAATTTGGCCGGCAACTCGCAATATCCTGCAGCACAATAGCGCAGCGCGTCAGCCGAAGGCAGCCTGCAAATGCCAAATTCACGTGCTGCCGAGACTAGTACAAATAAGTGCACGTGCACAGATGAGATGGCGTGGTTCGTTCGACACCACGGTCGTCGTAGCTTCAGTACAAGTCAACGGGTGAATGGGCGATCTGGCACCTAGGTGTTGTGGGCAAAGTGAACAGGGTGATCCTTGCATTCATACAGTAGTTGGTGAGCATGCCTCTTATTGAAAAAAAAAGACTGTGTTTGCTCATGTACTGTACTTTGAAAATTAGCTGTTTGCTAAAGTATTACAAACCCGTCTCAGATCATCGGATACTTATCTGCTTGCAGTCCCACACGTCCATAATTTATGGGGTGAGCGGGCTTTCTCCCATGCTGGTCCTACCCTGTGGAATGTTCTTTCTCGGGAAGTCCGTAGTATGTCCTCCATATCGGATTTCAAATCCTCTCTCAAAACATATTTGTTCGATCATAGTTTTCCTAATTAATTGTATATATGTAGTCTTTTCTTTGATTCTGTAGTATAATGTTGTTAAGCGCCTTGAGCGTCTTTGCAGACGGATTCTGGCGCTCTAGAAATTTCCGTAATTATTATTATTATTATTTTTATTAACATTTTTTTCCAGTTTGCATTCCATGTTTGTGAGAGTTCATACTACGGTACCATGTGCATGCTTTAGGATCTAACATTTTTTAAGAGTATGCCATCAAATGGCTAAGTACTGTCTTTACTATTATTTTACTATTATACATAATGTACAGCTGGGGTGGATTTCACAAAGGCTTGCGGTGCATCGTAACACAACTCACGATGGATAACCCATCGTGAGATGTGATAGGGAAACTAGGAATACCATGTGGTTTCTGTGCATTGCCCAGCGTCTTGCAATCGATCGTGATTCGACGATGTTCTTTTTTTATGAAATCGACCACTGGTTTGCTAAATAATTTTTTTTTTTCATCAATTATGAATGAGGCCGAACAAGCTCGTTTGTGCTTCAAAAGGGCGTCACAATTTGCACGATCAGTTTGACATTTGATCGTAGGAACTCTTCCGGGTAATAACGGGAAATTCCTGGTTGAAAGACTTCACCATTTTATGACTGAAGATGGAATACGCAAACTGACTATCAGAGGTTCCATTGAATACATTCTTAGATTGATCTACCATCTGACACAGAACATGAGTTACTGAGGCCGACAGCCAACTGAATGAGTTGAGATGCAAAGTGAAGATTTGTTGTGCATCTGTTTGCGTAAATATCAAATTTCTCAAACCATAGTGGTCAAACAAAAACCGTTGGTTCTTAAACTAGTCACAATCATTTTACTTCAAAGTGCACATCGTGCATGTACGACGTGTGTAAGAAAATACATGTACACAGTGTACATACTTCTTCTGTTTAGTTGGGGTAATATTTGTCTTATTTCAACTTGAATTCAAGTAAACAAAATTAATTTGTATCAGAAGGAAAGAGTTTTTCAGGCTGTGATGTGGGCTTAGATTTCTTGTCATACACCTGCACATGGAATGCTTTCCACAATGGCAAATGCATACCTCCAGATCTCTTGTGTCTGAGGATACTGTTACTGTTACCATGGTTACTGAGTGTTAGTGTTAGACAGATTACTGAAAATAAGCCAATATCAGCCGTATAAACCCTCATCCTCCCAAAGGTCCGACTATTTCGAGTATTGCCCTTGTTGTGTGATGTCCATTTCTATAACTCCTTCTAATGTACATTACCTGTACATGTACAGTATGTGCATGTGTTTTTATTAGAACTTAGAAGTTTGCAATAAAAATAACATCAACTGAAGTACTGTAATATTATAATAATATTATGTATATGTACTAGTACTCCTAACTTTACTAGTGTTTGTAAATGGAGTGTCTTCAAGCTCAATCATCAATTGAACTTAGTTATTGGAAGCATAGTGTTTGAAGTTACATGTCAGTACAGTACTTTGAACCTGGAAAGCTCTAGTCAAACTAAGCTATGCTCAAACTCAAATAATTCAGCATTGATGAGCAACTTGCATTTACATTATAAAGCGACTTGCCGTGTAAGGAAAAGCCCCTTTTTGTTACGCCCCCAAATCCCTCTATTCACGGCCCACAAACATACCGAGGCATATACCACGCAGCTGACACTCACTACCAGTACCACTCACTGCATCACTGACTAAAACCAACACATTCAATGGATGATTTAGTCAATCAGTGGCACTGAGACATCAGCCTCTACCGCAGCTAAAAATAAAATTCTATCCCATTTACGCCAAATTAGGTTCCGACACTTGTGCCGGTCCGCCCTTGAGCTTGGTAAATTAATGAGGTTAAGTTAACAGCTGCATCGATGCACTGGGCCGGGCGACATTCCCCGCACCCCTCCCTCCCAAAAAACAACTTCGCCCACGCCTACACAAAATTGGACCTCTGCAATCTGGGAGCGAACTTTACCAGAAACGACTGATCAAAAACCACCGCTTAATCTTTGCAAAGTGACACCGATGACTACAACTAGTCGGGATACTAGACGCTCTTGTCCCCCTCTCACCTTCTCTTCGTCTCTCTTCACGGTCCGGAGGGGGGATTTTCGGGGAGAGGACGGGGGCGTTTACAGACCAAAGCGGGTGAAAGTTGGAGCTCCCAGGAGTCAATCGATTTGCATGCCAAGTGACGGTGCACAGATGAACGTAAACAAAATCCACGGACGCGCACACCAACCACTCCCCAAAAAATAGAAACTCACGTGAATGTCGAACAGCGCCCTCTATTGGCGAAAACCTGACCACTCCGTCAAATGTGGGTAACGTATGTTGTCGCGATCCTCTGCCGAGTATAAATATTCAGCAGGTATGACGTCACTGCACGACGATCCGGATACGACCGATCCGTATCCGCACCACTGACTATAATAAGTGTCGCGACACTGTGAAGAGACGGCGAGCGTCTCAGCAGAGAATAACTGGCTGCAATGTCTACGGGGGGTATAAGTTAAGTTGTGTCGCAACACTGTGAAGAGACGGCGCGCGTCTCAGCAGAGAATAACTGCAAACGGGATCGTACGTGTACGTACGTACTGCATAGATCGCAGCGCAGTGACGTCATACCTAATGAATATTAATACTCGGCAGAGGATCGCGACAACATACGTTACAAAAATAAAACTCACGTGAATACCCATAGAGCTCTATTAAAAGAGCTCTATGTGAATACCGAACAGCGCCCTCTATTGACGGAAACGTGACGACTCCGTCACATGTGCTCGTCAGCGCCACCGCCAAACTTTCGCCGAACCGAAACTGAAGTCGGTTGGAATTTGCATTTTTTCGTTGCATATTCATCTCCAGTCGGGCTCATTTTTTTGTTTGGGCTCGTCCCTGGGAGGAGAGGGGCTTTGCCTCCTTCCATGCGTCCTCGGTCCGACGTCTGCCAGCGCGCGTGAGCAGAACAATGTGACATTTTGCCGGCGCTGTGTTGAAGACGTTTCCGATACGTTACCGCGGATAATTGTCAGCGTTTCAATACGAATTTGCGATGCACCTATTTCGGGAGAATTTCCCCAACTCGGCGGACTCGGTGAACTGTGCTTGCTGTTGTTGTTGTTGTT
This sequence comes from Luidia sarsii, assembly GCA_949987565.1. Classification (NCBI taxonomy): domain Eukaryota; kingdom Metazoa; phylum Echinodermata; class Asteroidea; order Paxillosida; family Luidiidae; genus Luidia; species Luidia sarsii. The sequence goes on from OX465116.1 coordinate 13,397,613, forward strand.
GTTGTTGTTGTCAGACCCGCAGGCATTGACAGCGGTTCTCTCGTGCTCTCCATGCTGTCACACGGAAATCACATTGATGCTCCCGTCGCCATGACAACCAGTGGGGAGGAGGATGCTGCTGTTGCCAAGGACAACATGGTGGAGGGCGGTGGTCAGGCCACACCCTGTGAGAGATGCCAGAGTCTTCGGGAGGTAAAGAAACACATTGATGCATCACATGTCAGCACAGTGTCACTACTCAATAGGCTTCTTCTATTTAGTTTTATTAATATTTAATATGGCACAACTAGATTAATTGAGAACCAACAACCCAGATTTTACCATGAAAATACCTGTGAAACTGTAGTCCGAGTAACTTGGACCTGACAAGTCACCCTTTTTTTAATCAAATTTTGAAATTTTGAGGGACGGGTGACTGTAGGGTCCAAGGACCGTGGCTATATGCTGCATCGTCTAAAATCTCTGTAATGTCATCTTTGAAAAATATCCCGACCGAAATCCCCAGATTTACCCCCCAAAACACCCGTGAAACCGTCCCACGCGCCCATTGAGGATTCAGTGTGAATTACAGATTCCAATACTGGTCATTTTGTTTTACTTACGTTTTGGAAAAGGGAGAAAATTCCCCTCAGTTGACCGAGAACGGGTCGACGAGCCGAGTTGGGGTGGCCATCGTGGATTTGAAAACTGGATGACGTCACCAGGTCCGGGTGTGGAGTGGTCTGCGGAAGTGTGCTCACACCCTTGCACGCGTTGAGCCCTACGTCTGTTTCCTGAACAGCAGTGCAAAGCAACGTCCGGGACATCGCACCGCGCGTACACGTTATATAACCTTTATTTCAACCACTGTTTGTTGCACTAATCAACTATTGACAAATTCTGTGGATATTTTTGTTTTTCTGACTCCAATCATTTCATCACAGACGGTTGAGCAACATCAGAGGGACCATAATTTCTACACGTCACTCAAGAAGAAGATTGCCCTGACAGAGTAAGTGCTGGCTCCCGAAGCAAAAGATTTGAACCCAGGATAGCATGGTGAGGGTGAGGGTGAGGGTAAGGAGAAGGGTGAGGTTAAGGAAGGTGAGGGTTAGGGTGAGTAGGAGGGTGAGGAGGAGGAGGGTGAGGGTACGAAGGAGGGTGAGCATGATGAGGGTTAGAGTAAGTAGGGTAAGGATGGTGAGGGTGAGGGTGAGGGTGTGGGTACGAATGGAAGCATGGCCATTTGTCCTTGTTTAAATACAGGATTCCCGCACCCAACAATTTCAACACTGTCAAACCCATGAACCTGTCAAAATTTAAAGATTTTGACCCAAGAATTGGCTTTCCCAGATTTGCATGACAATGTAGGCCTATATATGTAGGCTTTTATATTTTCATAATTTATGGTCTCAGGCAATGAGCAATTTGCAACATTATTGTACTAACTTCACGTCATATTCAGACTGTGCTGATTTTTAAGTGGTCTTGATTTTTGTTTCTGTCTCCTTGTGTTTCAGTTCCCTCATCAAGAAGTACAACAGCAAATGTCAAGATATCCTTTTGACTGAAATTAGCCCTTTTCACACTACAGGGCGAATCCCCGGGAAATCCCGGGGAATTTTGTACCCCTCCAACACCCCCGCAACCATTCACACTGGACCCATTTGGAAACTCCCCGGGACCCTGTTTCCCCCATGGAAATTGTTAAACCCCGGAGTTTTCTCCTTCACCAGACGAAACAAAATATAGCAGCACCATTCTAACTCCTCGAAAGCGGCCATTCAAAAAGGCAGGAACTTTACATTTTCATGAAAACAGTACACAAACACTTCCCCTGAAATCCTCGTTTTTTCAACATTTTGAGACAGATTTCGGAAAAATCCTTTGGACATAACATCCTCCAATACATTAACTTTCCGAAAATACAAAAAAAATGATTTTTTTTTTTATCGAATTGAGAAGATACTTTGACCTCAGGCGTTGTTTACTCAAAAAGTGTTTTGGTGGGATATTCCTCATGTCGCTGTGCCGGGTCACATATTACATGTACAAAGGAAAGCTGAATGGTTTCATGTGTAAGTGGGGACACCAGAATATTTGTGATATTGGACTCCCGAGTTGTAGAATTACCCATATATAAGTACCAGTGAAAGTTGAAATCCCGCAGTCTCCTGACGACACACAGAGTACATACACACTGCCTCAAAGCATTGAGTTACCGGCGACTCAATCTCACAAGAGATGATGTACAATGTGCGCCGTGTCACCGCAAACCTTTCACTTCATTTTGATGCCTGTCGCCTTGTTTGTTGTGGACTCGGAAGGGATCATTTTAAAGGTGCTTGTTGAGATCCTTAACCAATGCTCACAGTTTGACCTTGAGCAGAAGAAACTGGAGGAAGTCACCTTTAAGTTGGCCTCCACAAAAAGGTAAAATAATGTATTCATGCCTAGAAATGAAAAAAAAATAATCAGTGGAAGAATTCATTCCCAAATGTTTCTTTTCTAAATAGTGTGTTAAGTTATCTGTTTAAGTTTATTGTGCATGTTTTTATGGAAAAGGGTAATGTATTTCCCCAGTGGGATTATAAAGCTGTAATTTATTTGAATTCAAAATATCAATTTCCCCCGAATTTTTCCCTTAAAGTGTCATTTCTGTCGATAAAAACACAATTATACCAGAACATTGGTGGGTTTTTGAAAAAATAACAATTTTTTTTTTTACTGGACCGGGTCTTGAACCTGAGGCCTCTGGTTTTGCATACCGGGTACCAGCGCTCTTACCATCTGAGCTATCCAGCCCTTTAGACGGTTGCCCTCCCAAAAAGTTGGCTAGTCTTTACCGGGGCGGGGGGCGCCAGTCAGAAGCAAAAATCAGCCACTAAACTGCCGTATATCTCCGGGGATCACACACCCCCGAGATCCGGTCATCCATTCTCGAACATTCGGCGCCACACGAGAGAGTAAGACAGGGCAAGGCTCCGATATGACATCTGGTGGACATCGCCGCAAAACCCTTTTTCTCTACTGGTCCGAGTCGGTAACGTGTCTCCGGACGTGGATGTGGTGGTTTCTCTCCGTGCATGCAGGGACTACAAGGTGCTGGAGGAGCAGCTGGCGTCCGCCCTGAAGGAGGTCATCCCCTGGAGGAGGGACAAGACCAAGTTCATGAGGGAGATGCAGGAGTGCCGCTCCCGGCTCAGAGACGCTGGGGAGAAGCTGGAAGGGAGTGAGGTATGTACGTAGGCCCCCTGACCGGAGACAAAGACCGGCATTCATTATGCACATTAGATTCCCCTCCCCACCAAAAAAAGTGTATTTGTGCTTTGGCTAAGTCATGGAGTCATGGAGCCTCTCTCCCGCTCTCTCTTACTCTCACTCTCCCCCTCTCTCCCTTTCTCTCACCCTCTCTCCCCCTCCCTTCCTCTTCCCTCTCTGCCTCTCCTTCGCTCTCCATCTTCCTCTCCCCCTCCCCCACTCCCTCTCTCTCTATCTCCCTCTCCCCTCTGTGTTTATCTCTCCGTCTCTCTCTGTTTCTCTGTCTTTCTGCCTCTCTGTCTTTCTGCCTGTGTCTGTGTCTGTGTCTTTGTCTCTCTGTCTCTGTGTCTCTGTGTCTCTGTCTCTGTCTATGTCTCTGTCTCTCTGTCTGTCTATCTCTCTGTCTCTGCCTCTGTCTCTCTGTCTCTGTATCTGTCTCCCTGTCTCTGTCTCTCTGTCTCTCTGTCTCTGTCTGTGTCTCTGTCTCTCTGTCTCATTGTCTCATTGTCTCTGTCTCTGTCTGTGTCTCTGTGTCTCTGTGTCTCTCTGTCTCTCTGTGTCTGTCTCTGTGTCTGTGTCTGTCTCTGTGTCTCTGTCTCTGTCTGTCTCTGTCTCTGTCTCTGTCTCTCTGTCTGTCTGTCTCTCTGTCTCTCTGTCTGTCTGTCTCTCTGTCTCTGTCTCTCTGTCTCTCTGTCTCTGTCTCTCTGTCTCACTGTCTGTCTTTCTCTTTCTCTCTCTTGTCCAGGCCTCATGCGTTCAGTTCAAGGAAGGATTCCAGGACATTCAGGAGAGGCTGGAGTCGCTGGAGGAGAAGTGCTCGGACCAGAAGAAGGTGGCTGAGAAGGCCCAGCTGGCGTAAGGACCCCCCACCCACCCCCCCCCCCCCCCCCCCCCCCGCAGATCTTGAGTTTAAGTTTGGACCTCGACAGAAACTCGATCTTTTCAGCTAGAATTAAGTTGATCGCCGATTTGGTGCGCCTTCCAAAGATCAGACAATAGTTTTCCTTCGAAGACCTCAGACATTGTTCCCGTCAAAGAACACCAGTAGGTCCTGTGTTGAATTTTTGACGTCCGTTGGAGCTTTGGCTTGAGTAATAACTCAGCCAATCTCCAGGATGGCGTACCTTCTGAAGAACAGAAAAAAAAAAACTAATAGCCTAGTGGTCGCTTTCATCAAACGTGTTGTACCCGACTACGAAATTCAATGAGGGTTTGCCCTGCTCGACGTGATAAGCACCGAGTGCTCAGTGCATGCTTTGCCCGATGCCCGGTGAAATCGTTTTCATCCGGTATCGGGCAAAGCACTGAGCACTCGGTGCTTATCACGCCAAGCGGGGCAAACCCTCATTGAATTACATTCTCCTGGACGCAAACATCATGTTTTAACCTACAATGAATTGCAAGACAATGACAACTTATGGATGGGTTATCCATCGCAAGTTGAGTGACGATGCAGCATAGAGGCTTCGTGAAATCCACTCCTGATGATCCCACGTACCAGTATCAGGTGGAGGACGGTCAGCCAGGAGTCTGCTTTCTGTCCGTGTCTCACCATTTTCATCCATCTATTTTTGGGGTTTATCCTTCAGGGAGAAAAAAACGTCTTCACTACTGGCCAAATGTAAAGGTAAGTCCAGTCGGCCAATTGCTACTGTAGCACCAGGTTTTTTTGTTTTTTTTTAAGCCCTAAACATCTTAAAATTGCGTGGGCCTGACGTTTCGATTCTAGGAGGACCTTTCTCAAAGAACTCTGCCTTTGAGAAAGGTCCTGCTAGGATCGAAACATCAGGCCCACTACATTTTGAGATTTGCATTTGGGTAATTTGAGTCAGTTAGCAGTTTGCAACATTTTCGTATATCACCCTAAACATCTTGACAGATTGAGCTGTGAAAGGGTCAAGTTATCCGAGTTATTTTCAGAAATCTGATGAATTTATAGTTGCTAGTAAAGTCTGTGCGGTCTTTCCAACTGGCTAGATGTACGCACAGTAAGTGCCGTCCGTAGCCACCACTCACTGGGCACCCTTTCAGTGTCCACAACCGCCTCGCGGCTATTTTCTTAAAAATAATGTTCAAGACTCGCCAAACAGTCGGGAAACCATACATACCTGTGGAGTAAATCAATGAGTTTCACCCTGCAGAGGAGCTGACATCTTGCCGGAAAGAACTGAAGACTGCCAAGAGAAGGGAGACCAGCCTGGCCTCTCAGCACCAAAAGGCCAAGGTGAGTAGCAATGACTTCAAGTTTGGTTTGGTTTGGTTGATTGGTTCCGTTCCATTCTGTTCCGTTCTATCCCGTCCCCTTCTGTTCTGTTCCGTCCCGTCCCCTTCTGCTCCATTCCATTCCGTCTTGTTCCGTTCCGTTCCGCTCTGTTCTGTCCCCTTCTGTTCCATCTCGTTCTGTTCCATTCTGTTCTGTTCTGTTTTGTTCTGTTCCATTCCATTCCGTTCCATTCCATTCCATTCCGTACCGTACCATTCCGTTCCGTTGCATTCCGTCCCGTTCTGTTCCGTTCCATTCCATTCTGTTCCGTTCCATTCCATTCTGTTCCGTTCCATTCCATTCTGTTCCGTTCCATTCCATTCTGTTCCGTTCCGTTCCATTCCGTTCCATTCCGTCTGTTCCGTTCCATTCCGTCTGTTCCGTTCCATTCCGTCTGTTCCGTTCCATTCCGTCTGTTCCGTTCCATTCCTTTCCATTCCATTGTGTCCCCTTCTGTTTCATTCCATTCCATTCTCTTCTGTTCCGTTCTGTTCCATTCCATTCCGTCTGTTCCATTCCATTCCGTTGTGTCCCCTTCTGTTCCATTCCATTCCATTCTCTTCTGTTCCGTTCTGTTCCATTCCATTCCATTCTCTTCTGTTCTGTTCTGTTCCGTTCCGTTCCATTCCGTCTGTTCCGTTCCATTCCGTCTGTTCCGTTCCATTCCTTTCCATTCCATTGTGTCCCCTTCTGTTTCATTCCATTCCATTCTCTTCTGTTCTGTTCTGTTCCATTCCATTCCGTTCTGTTCTGTTCCGTTCTGTTCCGTTCCATTCCGTCTGTTCCATTCCATTCCGTTGTGTCCCCTTCTGTTCCATTCCATTCCATTCTCTTCTGTTCTGTTCTGTTCCATTCCAATCCATTCTCTTCTGTTCCATTCTGTTCCGTTCCATTCCGTCTGTTCCATTCCATTCCGTTGTGTCCCCTTCTGTTCCATTCCATTCCATTCTCTTCTGTTCTGTTCTGTTCCATTCCAATCCATTCTCTTCTGTTCCATTCTGTTCCGTTCCATTCCGTCTGTTCCATTCCATTCCGTTGTGTCCCCTTCTGTTCCATTCCATTCCATTCTCTTCTGTTCTGTTCTGTTCCTTTCCATTCCATTCTCTTCTGTTCCGTTCTGTTCCATTCCATTCTCTTCTGTTCCATTCTGTTCCGTTCCATTCCGTCTGTTCCATTCCATTCCGTTGTGTCCCCTTCTGTTCCATTCCATTCCATTCTCTTCTGTTCTGTTCTGTTCCATTCCATTCCATTCTCTTCTGTTCTGTTCTGTTCCATTCCATTCTGTTCCATTCGGTTCCGTTCTGTTCCGTTCCATTCCGTCTGTTCCATTCCATTCCGTTGTGTCCCCTTCTGTTCCATTCCATTCCATTCTCTTCTGTTCTGTTCTGTTCCATTCCATTCCATTCTCTTCTGTTCTGTTCTGTTCCATTCCATTCCATTCTCTTCTGTTCTGTTCTGTTCCATTCCATTCCATTCTCTTCTGTTCTGTTCTGTTCCATTCCATTCCATTCTCTTCCGTTCTGTTCCATTCCATTCTGTTCCGTTCTGTTCCATTCCATTCTGTTCCGTACCGTCCCGTTCCGTCCCTTTCCGTCCCGTTCTGTCCATTGTATTGCATTGCATTCCGTTCTGTCCTGTTTCGTTCCATTGTATTGCATTGCATTCCGTTCCGTCCTGTTCCGTCCTGTTCCGTTCCATGATGAAATTGCTTTCTCATTTTCCTTTTTTTCATTCTCCTTTCCCTTTCTTGACACTCTCAGGACAAGATGTGTGAGCTGATTGAGGTCCTTCGCGATCATGGCATCCCAGTGCCCAGAATCCACAAGTCCCTGCTTCGAGGACCCGCAGCTAGCCGGGAAGGCATCTCCACCGAAGGTCAGTGGGCTCTCAGTTAAAAGAGAAATTTTGAAGCGGTTCAGCCAGCGCGTCCAGCATTTGCAAGCAAGAGTTGAGGGAGACCGAATCAATCTTAAACCCCCTCCGCGACTTTTTTTTTTCTCGATTTTTCAGCGGACACCGATTTCGATCAGGCGGTGGAGGAGGAGGAGGAGGACTTTGCTGCGCCTCCCGAAGACGTCCCCGAAGGCCGGCCCCTGTCCCCAGCTGAGACGGCCGCGGGGGGGCCGGAGGGAAGCCCCTCCGTGGCGGAGAAGGAGAAGTGCCTGCAGATTCTGGACAAGTTCTCCTGGGGCCTGGCCTCCTGTGTCTCCCCTCTGCCTCCGACGCCTCCACCCCTCTCCCCGGCATCAGGCGTAGAGGTAAAGAAAACAAAAAAGACCCTGTCCTCTCCTTTTTTGGGGTCGAGAGGATCAAAGGGACAGGGGGAAGGTGGGAGATCAAAGGGGAAAGGGATCGGGAAGATAAAAAAATGAAGAAGATTAATTAAGAAATGATAACTCTGCCTTTGAGAAAGGTCCTGCTAGGATCGAAACGTCAGGCCCACTAAATTTTAAGATTCACATTTTGGTAATTTTAGTTAATAAGCAGTTTGCAACATTTTTGTATATCACCTTAAGAAATTATAACCTTTTTTTTGGGGGGGGGGCATTGCTTCATTGCAGATGATGAGTGATGGTAGCAGTGATGCCAACAGAGATGGAGACAGCAACAGCGAGTCCTTCTCTGACGTGGCCGACCAGATCGAGTCTCAGCTCAGCCTTGTCCAGGAGGCGGGACGCCCAGGCGGTGCCAGCCCAAATCCCAAGGAGGCTGAAGAGAAGGAGGAAGAGGAGGAGGAGGAGAAGGAGGAGGAGGAGGTGACAGCACCACGGAGGCGACAACTCCGCCAGACTCCTCAGAGGAGTACCAAGAACCGGAGGATGTCTCGCCGGACCGGTGGCGATGTCCCGCCGGACGACTCGGAGGACGATTCTACGGAGAAGCAGAGACGTGGCCGGAGGCCTCGCCGACCCGTCCCAAGGAGCGGCGAGGCGGGAACGCCGTCAAGACGCGGTGGATCGGCGTCGTCTGACGCCGATCATCGGCTGCAAGATCATCCGGGCTCCGGCGCCAACGAGAGTCCCTCGCCGCCCGGCCGCGCGAGGACCAAGCGGGGCAGGGGACAGGAGCCAAGGAAGTGTGGGGAGCGGAGTGGCTCTACCGCTGAAGTCAGCGGCAGGGATTCCACCGACGGCGAGAAGCGCCGGGAGAGACGTCTTAGCGCGAGGGTCCTGGGGCGGACCAGTACCTTATCGGAAGACTCTGATGACAGCCAGAGGTCCAAGAAGTCTCCCGAGAACAAACCCGGACAAACTCAATGGAATGGCAACTCACTATCCACCGCTGACAACTCTCAGGCCTCCTCCAAAGATCCTGGAGAACAGCTCACGCCCGTCACGACGGAGCCCAAGAAACACCCGGAAGACACTCTGGCGAAACAAAAGCAGCTGTTGCTGTCCCCCGATCGCAGACTGACGAGGGCTCAACTCAGAACTCTCAAAGAACAAGGAGCACCCGATCCCACCGGTATTTGTTCTGGATCCGAGGAGGTCCTGCACTCTGAAATCACCAAGCAGAGAACCCTTCCTGAGAGGACTGCCCCGTCGGACGGTCCCTCCAGTCGCGGAGGAGTCGAGGAAGAAGCTCGGTCCACAGATCCCAGCTCCAGCGAATCCCCACTGAAACAGGACGGAAAGGAACGGCCCCAAAGGCCTGTCACTCGTAGCCTGTCCCAGTCTGACTGTGAATCCATCAGGGAGACCCGAACCCCGTCTTTGCCGGCAAGAACCTCCGCCAGACGACTTCTCAGGTCCAACTCTGCCACAGAAGATGCCAGTGCACTGCACGATTCTTGCAAGTTGGACCCGGAGCCGTTTGCAACCAAGACAGAGGCTACGAGCCAACCTCCTTCACCCTCACCGAGAAAGCGCCTGCGCTCGGCGACTCTCTCAGACAGTTCCCCCGGAAGCAGCGCCGAAAAAGATTCTGAATCCAAAGCACGCGCAAAAAGGCTGCCAGGAGGAATAACCCCAAAGGTTCCTTCAAAGGCTGCCTCTGAGCCTTTGCTGAAAAACGCCAGACCGGACAGCGATCACTCTGACGGCCCTCGGGAAGGTCAAGCTCCAGCGACGAGGCGGGTGACGCGATCACAAGCTCAGGCCTCCGCCACGGAGGACAAGAGGATCACCAGAGGAATGCTCAAATCGGCTGCAGTGATCGCCGCATCCAAAACAGAGTCCGAGACTTTGCCGGCAAATGAGAGCGGTCCCTCCCCTCAACTATGCCCTGGATCAAGTAAGCCTGAAACATCGCCGGGTGTGGGACAGGATCAAGATGTCCAAGTTGCAGGCGAGACCAGAAGCCGGTCGGAGAGTCGAGAATCCGTTGTCAGTGGTTCCGCTCGAGCTGAAGCACCTCGTGAGGTGAGAGGAAGTCGACCGGACTGTGAACCCTCGGACGTTCAGGAGTCCTCTCCAAGGGGATCTCCTCCCAAGGGGCTCTCCGGCGGAGTCGGCGCAGACACTCCCGGAGATGATGCGGCTTCTCGCAGGAGACTCGAGGGGTCCTTCAGTTGCACGGAGGAGAAACCCGAGTCCCCGAGCGGAGGCATTTCCGGAAGTTGCGCGGTGACAACTCCGGACGGAGTAGTCGCGACGGGCGGTGAGAATGCTGCGAATCATCATGCCAGAGTCGCGGAAGAGCAGAATGCCGGGGAGCTTCCCACTAGCGACCCCGGCAGCTCTGACGACAGAGCAGAGGTTCTTGTCTCGAGTGACGACGAAGAACCGAGATCAGAAGGTCCGTCAACGAAGAGCTCCACGATCTCCAGCGAAGACGGTACAACTCGGGGACACAGTCCAGAGGAGCTGCCGTCGCCCGAAGAAGCCGCCTTGAAGCCGGAGCCTGGCGAGTCTAAGAAGTCAGAAGTAGACTCCCATGAAGCAGTCACTCTGACAGAACAGCCGACTGAGGAGAACCTGAATCCAGGCCTGGAAGAACTGCCGTCAGGAGAAGCCACCTCACCTCCCACAACCGAACGTCCCGATCCAGTAGCACGTGTTGATGAAGCCCCGGTCTCTGGTCATCGGCGAGACACTGACGAAGACACTGCCGTCCAACCCGATGCCCATCATCTCCCGGCGGAAAGTGCAAGCTCAAGCGAAAGCGATCCTAGTAAAGAGGATGCCGTCTGTGAGGCTGATCCTGAGCATCAGCCGGCTGGGTCAGATGGACATCATCAGAATGCGACGCCAAGCGAAGGAGCCAAAGTGGAGGCTCTGGCTCAATCCGTGGCCGCGCCGTCGGCAGACTGCCTTCCATCGGAGGAGCCGGCGGGACCAGCGCCTCGCCAAGGAGCCGTCTCGGCCAGCGTGCCCACTCAGGTGCTGTGCGTAGAGGCCGAATCCACCCGGGCCGGCACTCCCACAGCCGACGAGGTCGCCGGCCTCAACGCTGTATCCGGTCACGTCTCGCCGTCGGCCGACCCGGGAAGCGGTGCCGACAGGCCTCTCTCGCCTCTGGCCTCCCCGAGTCGGAGCCCGCCCGTCTCCCCGCTGTCGCCCTCGCCCCTGGTCTTTGAGCCCATCATCAGCCTCCCCCGGATGCACTCTCCTCTGCCCCCTTCGCCGGGGATTCCCGACGCAGGGGTTCCGGAGGAGGAGGAGGAGGTCGGTCAGCCGGCGTCCACCGCGGAGGACGTCCACCGCCGCGGGGAGCCACCCCCGGTGGACCAGCCCAGGATGATCTCGCCGCTCTTCCCCACTCCGGTGCCGCCGGCCATCTCCCCGCTGCCCGAGCCTCCGATGCCGAGCGTGCTCTCGCCGCTGAGCGATCTCTCACCGCCCCGGCTGGGCCGCCTCTCGGCGCTGGACCGCAGCCCCATGATCTCCCCGCTCCGGAACCCGCTCATCCCGTCGCCGTGCAACTTCCACGCCGAGGCGCCCAGCGACGCCCTGCCCGTCCGGCCCCAGCACCTGCTGCCCCCCGTCCGGAGGCAGTCGGCCTCCCGCTGCCTGGCGGCGTCCTTCTCCTCGACCGCCGCCCCCGGCATGAGCCCCAACCCGGAGATCATCAGTCCGCGGCTCCACTCCCGGGCCTCGGAGATGGTCTTCGAGTTTGGCGAGTCCAAGCCGGGCGCCTCCGGTCTCCAGATGCTCCCGAGACCCGGCAGGGACGCGCCTCCGCTCTCTGGCCCGGGCGGCGGCGGCCGGACGGGACCGCGCCGGGCAGGTCCTGCAGACGCCCGCGAAGACGCCTCGGCAGAACCCGTCAGGCGCGGATTCTTGAAACTCGACCGAAAAGCGCCGGCCGTAGACAAGCAGGAATCTGACGTCGAACGGCGACCTGAAGCGGCCAAACCGGAAGAGGCGACCAGCCCGGAAAACACTGCAAGCATCAAGAAATCTGTGGATCCGCCGCAAGATGCGTCGAGCTCTGAACCGCCCGAGAACCTGCTCTCGGAGCGGCTTCCTGTTCCCCCGAAAAAGACCCGCCAGAGAAAGGCCCCCTCTAAGCAGGAGGAGCCCAAACCTGCCAGCTCCCAAAACGGCCAAAAGAAGGAGGGAGAAACCGTCAGAGCGCCGGAGGAGAAGACCCGCAAGGCGTCTTCGGGCAACGATTATCTGGAAATGGCCGTCTCGAGGAGGTGGACAAGAAGCCAAGTGGGGACGAGCGCCAGACCTCCCCAGACGTCGCCTCGCCGCCCCAGAGGTAAGACGGAAACCTCGTCGAGGAATCCCGCAGGCGAGGAGGAGACGGCGGGCCAGGATTTGCGGCCCCCCGCCCGTGTGGCGCGGAAAAGGCGGACGTCTGCCGACAGCTCCGATCGAGCGCCGGCCAGGGTTGATGCCGGATCGGCGGAGAGCAAGCCGAGTGACGCCTCCGCCGTCCGCTCGCCGGAAGGAGAGAGGCCGGAGACGGGCGGGCCCCAGCCGAGGCTGACCTGCTCGGGCAAGACTCTCCTCATCCCGGCCCTGGAGCTCAAGACCAAGGGCTTCAAGAGATCGGGCTCCCGGCGGAAGAGACCGGAGGGGACGACGGAAGCAGAGAACGGGACGGAGATCGTCCCCGATGGGAAGGACTCGGGTCCGTCCCCCGGCAAGGAAGGAAGCGGACTTGCTGAAACTGAGGCAGATAGCTCGCTTCTCGGCCGTCAGACCACAGCTTTGAAGGATCAGGAAGGCCTGCCTTCGGGAGGTGAGGCTGATAGCCAGAGAGGAGCTCATCCGAATCCAGATGATGAGAGCAGATGCGGAGCTTGCTCAAAAGAAGACGGCACCGAGGATTCCAGAGCTCATCCTGAGCCGGCTCCAGTCACCTCCAAGGATACTCCTGCTGACAGGCTCGATCGCGAAGGTTCAGAGCGACCGACGCCAGCGTCTGATTCAACTGTTGGAGGCGGCAGCAAGGAGGCAGCACCCTTGGAGGCGGGGACTCCGCGAGGCGACCCCAGCTCCAAGGCGGACGACCAGCCCGCCCCCAGAGCGGCCAAGGCGTCCAGGAAGATCGGGAACATCTGGGGGAGCATGGCCTCCCGGAAGGAGCCGGGGTTCGCCGTCTTCAACCGGGGCCTGAATGCCAAGAAGCGCAAGCACTCCCAGGAGCTCCGGGACCTCAGAGAGGCCACCGGCAAGAGGAGCCGGGAGTCCCAGAAGGCGGCCGGGCCGGCCGACGGAGGGACGGGAATCTCCGTCGACCAAGCGCCCCGACCGGCGACCCAGCCCAGCGCGGACTGGAAGGCCGTCCCCGCCTCATCAGAGTCTGTTTCAGGTCCTTTTTGCTTTCCGGAGCAAGCCGATCCGATACGTGCTGCTAACGCAAAGTCTGCACCGTCCCGAGAACTGGTCGAATCGGGTCCTCGACCAGACGCACCTCGACCAGAGATTCCAGCATCCAGATTGCCCGGCTCGTCCTCGGAAAACCGGGATTCCCTTGGACGCTCAAGCGGTACCCAAGCCGACGTCTCGCCACCGAGCAGAATCGGCGGGCGGCCGGCGGGAGCAAGCCATCCGGCGCTGGCTTCTTCGGATCCCAGCGGCTCTGAAGCAGATCCTCGGAGAGGACCGGAAGGTCCTGCCGCCACCGGTCCCGGGCAGGGAGGCGGCCGGGCAGATGCCGACGAGAGCCTCCAGTCGCCATCGGCGGAGAGGAGAGAGGCTGGCGACCCCGCCGAGAGGGACGGGAGTCCCGGAAGTCGGAAGAGACGCGCTTCCGGGGAGTGCGACCCAGAGACAGACGAAAGCCCGACTCCCAGTAAACAACCAAAGGTAGGTGATAGACCAGAGACGTTGCCTTTGTCCAGATGGTATTGGTGGCTGTAGTAGTGGTGTCGCTAGTCATAGCATCCTTGGGTGGTCGATTGGCAGCAGGCACGAAGGGGTGAAGGGTATCCATGCGGTAATATTCAGACCAGTGTTAAAAGTCGTCGGTGACAACTTTGTCACAGGTCTGCCTTGTCCACTCACTGACCTTGATCATCCTGGGTTCTAGATAATCAAGATAATTCAAACTCAAAGAGGTTTTGCCCTTACTCCAATATCACGGAATCCGTTACAGTATAATTCTGTGCTTACGGGCATCGTTTAGCATATATCTAATTCATGGAATCTGTCGCAGCATAATTATGTGCTTACGGGCGTATAACAATTTCATGGAATCCGTTGGGGCATAGTTTTGTGCTTACGAGCAGCGTTTGGCATGTACCGTAAATTCCCGTGTATAATGCGCACCTTTTTTTACCTCGGTAGAATTGAAAAGTTGGGGGTGCTCAGTATACATGGGTACAACCCGTTTATGTTGATGTCGACATAATCGTCTCGTTTCACCGTCAAAATTCGGGGTTAACAGAGCAAGGGCTATTTTTAGTTATTAAACGAAAAATGTATGTCAAATGGCCAAGGTTGTGAGTTGTGACACTGGTTTTCATTGATAACCTTTATTTCAATAAAATGTCATATTTAATGGGGTTTTTAAATCTGAAATCATACATGACAAAATTATTTTTGTGCCGATGTTGCATGTTACGGTCGTAATTTCGTTAAGAAATCATGGTCACCAGTTCTTATAATCCACAAAAGCTGCAGCGAGGATAGGGATGTTTTTTGGGGGGTAAAAAGTATTTTTCAAAAAATAGATAGAAACTTCACGATTTGCATCGGTAAACAAATTGCTTATAGCTGCACTCTCATGGCACTGGACCTGAAAAATATACATTTGAATGTTTCCCTTTAATAGTGTTTGGATCAATACACTACATGTAGGTTCTGCAACAACCAATTAACCTTTCTATTTCTACTCCCAATCATAATTCATATTGTATTTGTGACTAGACAGCCGTTTATACGCGTTTCGGTGCTTGTTTCCTGAGCGACGCCATTTTTAAAGCCCCGTGTCGGTACTGACAAAGCGTTAGGGTCCACCGCTTTCATTCGCTGAATATACCAGTAAATTCACAAACCGGCCAATCACAGAGAGTTTTACACAACAGCATGGGTAATGATTGAAGCTAAAACCCATGTGGCAGAAGGAGATTTCTCTCATTATCATGGGGACCAATGCAAACGAGGTGAGGTCAAAAACTTACTGGTACGCTGGCAGCGTGTGGATACGGGATTTTCCCCATGTTGCCTGCAGTCTAAGGGTCACAGGGAAGACTTGTTGCTAGTGGTAACGGATTCCATGAAATTGGACCCTGATCTGGCATCCTGGTGCCTCATCTCAGCAACTGACAATATTCTGAACGTGATGTGGTTTGCATACAAGACAGTAGTCAGTCTTGTGTGGCTTCACCTCGGCCTGGCAATGTCCCAAAAGGCTAGCCTCTACAGACATCCTTTTAGAATCATGATCACCGTGTACCTCTCTCTCTCTGGCCCTAACTTTCCTAAACCCTACAGAATCCTACTGCCCTAGTGTAGGAATGTGTAGGATTGAGGGCATGTGGCAGTTCATGCATTGTAGGAATTTGCAGGATTGAGGGCATGTGGAGTTTTTGTCACTGTAGGAAAATGCAGGATTCAGGTTACAAGGCCCAATGTGATGGAGGAGGATTCTGTAGGATTGAGGGCATGTGGAATTTTGTGGAGTTTTTTTTTGTCACTTGAGGAAAATGTAGGATGCAGGTTACAAGGCCCAATGTGATGGTGGATGATTCTGTAGGATTGAGGGCATGTGGAGTTTTTTGTCACTTGAGGAAAATGTAGGATGCAGGTTACAAGGCCCAATGTGATGGAGGATGATTCTGTAGGATTGAGGGCATGTGGAGTTTTTTGTCACTTGAGGAAAATGTAGGATGCAGGTTACAAGGCCCAATGTGATGGAGGATGATTCTGTAGGATTGAGGGCATGTGGAGTTTTTGTCACTTGAGGAAAATGCAGGATACAGGTTACAACTTACAAGGTCCAATGTGATGGAGGATGATTCTGTAGGATTGAGGGCATGCGGAGTTTTTGTCACTGTAGGAAAATGCAGGATACGGGTTACAAGGCCCAATGTGATGGAGGATGATTCTGTAGGATTGAGGGCAAGTGGAGTTGTTGTTTTTTTGTCACTTGAGGAAAATGTAGGATCCAGGTTACCATTAGGCCCAATGTGATGGAGGGCACTTGGTAGTAAAAATACACATTATCACAAAAAGGAGTAGGTACCAATGGTCCAGGGAGACACTGTTGGACTGTCAGGTTTGGGGCTTTTAACTGAAGGATTTGTAGGATTGTGCAGGATTCAGATCATGCGCTAGAAACAAGTGATGGGTAGTTGGGGTCTTCCATATCGCTATTGAAGTGCACCTTCAGCGTTTTTATTTTCCGAAGACGACCGTAAAATTAAAAAACCCACTACAATTTGGCAGGCTATCACCCATTCATGTGCCTCTAAAATCCTACTCCCCTTCCGCAGACGTCCGCTTTGCCGCCATCGGTGGAGCTGGGCTCTCAGGACAAACCGTTGCCGCGGAAACTCGTGATTCCTGCCCTTGGTGACTTGCTGCAGCGGGTCAAGGCCCACCGATCGCAGCTGAACGCCAAGCCACTGCTGGCCGCCATTCTATCGGTACGTACGCCCTTTAAATCCAATCGGAATCTAATCAAAATCCACCAAAAGCAATTTTGTCCAAATTCCCATCAAAAATCCACCAAATTTAGTCCATTTTGATATAAGTGTCGCAAAAGATAATCCCATCATATCCCATCATAGTTGAAAACAAAAAAAATTATGTATCGCATGAAAGCCTCTCTTCCTTTGAGAAAGGTCCTGCTAGAATCCAAAACTGCAGGCCCTCCCAATTTGTGACTTTTCCATCAAAGTCAATCAAAATTTGGCCCCCGAAAGTCTATTGAATGATATTCCTCCAAATTAGTCTCTCAATTTTTTTCTCGGATCCTGTAAACACCGTTAAAGTTGCCTAGATCTTAAAACGAAAACAAGATAACTCATTTCAATCATTTGGCATAAAAAGAAGTCCTTTTTTAAAATTCCATCAAAATCATTCCAAGTCCCAATCCACTCAAGCTAGTGGCTACTGAGAATTCCCATTGATGTTTGTTTGGCTGTAGCTTAAGTTTTCACACTAGTCTGTGAAAGCCACTAGCCAGTGTCTAAAGGGGCAAGTGCCCTAGACCCGTCTTTTTTTTTGCAGGTTACAATCACCCGGCAACGGCTTTCTTCCCGCAAACGCTATTCTGCTGGTCCCTTAGTCTGATTGGCCAATTGTCATTACATCATATTTATGCATATTCATGTTATGCTTTATAATCGGACCTTGGCCAATCAGATTGAAGAGTGTTCATGAATATGCATTAATATCAGCAGGAACGGCCTCCAGGAAGAATGCCGTTGAATATACACTTTTTTGTCCCCCGGCCGTAGCCAGTGAATTCAAATACAGCCGTGGTCTCGGAGAACCTCCCTTGGTAAATCTCTGGTCTGGTCCCCCGACTCATCGGTTGTGTGTGTGTGTGATTTGTCTCTGCAGTTTCTCGGCGGGAATGCTATCAGTCTGATGCTCGCCATCAGGGCCAAGTGTCTGGCCAAGAACACGAGCACTCGTCCTCTGCTCCTGCCCCACGAGGAAGAGCTCGTAGCCTGCATCATGGCCTCACGGCTGCCCGAGAAAGTAAGTGCGTTCTCCCGCCCCGCGACTCCTTGGTTGTCCGTGTTGCTGTTTATGTCATCCTCTGCATCGTTTTGATGAGAATAGAAATGTGAAGCGAGCGTCATAAAGCCCTTGAATTGTGCAGGGCTTCGTGGGAATTTATGCCTTGGTCTGTTGTGGTCATTGCAGAAGTCCGGTATGGGGATGCTTCTGTCCTGCCTATGTCGTGCCGTGAAGAACCAGCCCCTGTCTGCCAGCCACATGAAGCGGGTGGATGTTGCTGCCTCCTACTGCCGTGTGATGGCGGCCGTCGTCAGGCAGACAGGTACCTACCTTGACCCTCCCTGATCCTCCCTGACCTCCCTGACCCACCCTGACCCCCCTGACCCCCTCTGACCCCCTGACCTCCCTGACCTCCCCTGACCTCCCCTGACCTCCCCTGACCCACCCTGACCCCCTGACCCACCCTGACCCGACCTGACCCACCCTGACCAACCCTGACCCACCCTGACCCACCCTGACCCACCTTTACACACCCTGACCCCCGGACCCCTGACCTCCCGTGACCTCCTGTGACCCACCCTGACCTCCCCTGTTCCACCCTGACCCACCCCGATCCCCTGACCTCCCCTGACCTCCCCTGACCTCCCATGACCCACCCTGACCTCCCCTGTTCCACCCTGGCCGATTTGACCAAAAGGCAGAATCTGCCCTCGAGAAAGTTCCCGCTAGGGTGAAAAAAAGAAGAAGTTCTGATTGAAGCCTGTCTTTGATGTGCTCTTCGCCGGGTGATTTCTAATCAGGACTCCACTCTTGTCCTCCTCTATCTACCATGCTCAGGTGCCATTGACAGAGTGCGTGTGTTTTGCTTTGACCTTCTGAGGGACGGCGTGGCTAATGCTGAGGAGCTTCTGCTGAACATTGCCGTCACCTGGCCCACTGTCCTATTGAAAAAGGTAAGAACGCAGAAACAGCATTTTGCCCTCACTCAGAAAGCCAGCCTCCACAGAGAGCCAGCCCGTCGTCCTGACTTTGTTGCGCCGGACGACGATTTCAGCTAGACCCATCCTAAACTTTCCTGTGGTAGGAAGGTGCCCTCAAGTTACCTGGAGTGAGGCCCGAGCTTCTTACAATTTACGTTCTGTGAACGCTCTGTGATGAAAAACCGGCAAGAATTCCCTTCCGAGCCGTTTGAGCCAAATCTTCAATCGAGGGGAGAGGCCTGGTGTCCTTCTGTTCCATCGTGATTTCAGGGTTTGATTTGTAAAAAAATCAGTAGTTATTATGCCAAATTATTGCAAACTGCTTACTGACTAAAAGTACCCAGAAGCGAATATCAAAAATTAGGAGGGCCTGACGTTTCGATCCTAGCCGGACCTTTTCTCAACGGCAGAATCAGCACTCTGCCTTTGTGAAAGGTCCTGCTAGGATGGAAAATGTCAGGCCCTCCTAATTTTCCGAGATAAAAGTTCAACGTTAAAATTCTATTTTGCTGACAGAAGCTAGTGTGATGGTGACTCCTCTTCCCCCATTCCCGTTGGAGTGATTTATCCGCGGTTAGTTTGACAGATTTTGTTTTCGTTTTTTCTTTCTTTCCGGGATCGTAGGAGGGTGCCGCCGCCTCCCCGATCCGATCGGCCATCGAGGTGGTGACCATGCAGCGCCTGGTGCTGGCCGCCTGCCCACAGAATCTGCAGGCCCAGGAGGTAGGGAACCAGACTCTCTTTTAATGAGTCCTGCTTGATATATGTTTATGCTGCGAATCAAACTGAGATGTGTGCTGGGTAGACTAAGTGAGTGTCTGGCGTTAGGCACATAGGCATGAGCCTTCATCCCAATTGGTAGTAGACTGCCAGCCAAGGCTGACAAATAGAACTGGGAGGGGGTGACTATTCTGAAGCAAGGCATGAGCCTCCATCCCTATTGTTTGGTAGACTGCCAGCCAAGGCTGACAAATAGAACTGGGAGGGGTGACTAGTCTGAAGCATGGCATGAGCCTCCATCCTTATTGGTGGCAGACTGCCAGCCAAGGCTGACAAACAAAACTAGGAAGGGGTGACTAGTCTGAAGCAAGGAATGAGCCTCCATCCCTATTGGTTGGTAGACTGCCAGCCAAGGCTGACAAATAGAACTGGGAGGGGGTGACTAGTCTGAAGCAAGGCATGAGCCTCCATCCCTATTGGTTGGTAGACTGCCAGCCAAGGCTGACAAATAGAACTGGGAGGGGTGACTAGTCTGAAGCAAGGCATGAGCCTAAATCCCTATTAGTGGCAGACTGCCAGCCAAGGCTGACAAATAGAACTGGGAGGGGGTGGCTAGTCTGAAGCAAGGCATGAGCCTCCATCCCTATTGGTGGCAGTCTGTCAGCCAAGACTGACAAAATAGAACTGAGAGGGGTGACTAGTCTGAAGCAAGGCATGAGCTTCCATCCCTATTGGTTGGTAGACTGCCAGCCAAGGCTGACAAATAGAACTGGGAGGGGGTGACTAGTCTGAAGCAAGGAACGAGCCTCCATCCCTATTGGTTGGTAGACTGCCAGCCAAGGCTGACAAATAGAACTGGGAGGGGTGACTAGTCTGAAGCAAGGCATGAGCCTAAATCCCTATTAGTGGCAGACTGCCAGCCAAGGCTGACAAAATATAACTGGGAGGGGGTGACTAGTCTGGAGCAAGACATGAGCCTCCATTTCTATTGGCGGTAGACTGCCAGCCAAGGCTGATAAATAGAACTGGGAGGGGGTGACTAGTCTGAAGCAAGGAACGAGCCTCCATCCCTATTGGTTGGTGGACTGCCAGCCAAGGCTGACAAAATAGAACTGGGGGGATGACTAGTCTGAAGCAAAGTAAAATCCTCCATCTATATTGCCATCAGAGTAGACTGTGCTAGAGTTAACTTGTTTAGAACAAAAATCAGTTTTTCAATTTCAAGTATTTCCATCTGTAAATAGTTTTTTTTTTTTATCAATTCTGGCTTGGTACTAGTTGATCCAGTGTTTTGGCGTGCTCTGCGGATGGGCCGTTCCGGAAGGGAACGAGCCGGATCGTCAGTGTGAGCGGCTGGTGGCTTCTCTGCGAGACACGGAGGTGACAAAGCTTCGGCACTGTGGTGAGTCGAGACCCTCTGTCCCTTTCATCCCTGACCTCTTCAGCCCATCTCGATCCGCCCCCAAAACCGCCTCTCTACCTCTACACACTGTCAGGGCGTAAAGCATCGCCGAGTGTTGGCACCCTGTAAAGTTGACCATGCCATCTCATGCTTGAATGGGAAGGCCACCGTCTAAGGTCTGGATAGCTCAGATTTGAAGAGCACCGCGGTCAGAATTCACCAAATCATCGCAACTTGCGATCAATCGCAAGACAACGAGTGATGCAAAGTAATAGGACTGCCTAATACTACTTACGATGGGTTATCATTCGTAAATTGAGTTTCAATGCTACTTCGCCGCGCTCATACGCATGAAAAACAGATTGGTTTTACAGAACGACCAGGAAAAACCACACGACATGCAAGAACTTTGATTCAGAGTTTTAATACGATACATCATAGGGAGTTGACCTGCGCACAACCACGTAGGCCTAGGCTTATAATCATTCGTAAGTTGAGTTACGATTGCATCGGAAGGCTTTGTGAAATCCACCCCTGCAACGCAAAACCAGGTGTCTGGAGTTCAAGTCCAAAGTTTTCTTTGCCATTTTTCGAAATTGGTTAAAAAAAATAAAAAATATCCCATTGAGTTTTTTTTCTGGATTTGTTGGACAGAAATCCTGATACATAATGCATGCTTTGTGGTTCGTTGAATGAGCCTTGGTGTCTCGCTCACACTTTTCCTCCCCAACCCTCCCCCCCCTCCCCTCAGGCCCTCCGATGCGGACCCTGACGCCAAGAGCCTACGAGACGGTCAAAGCCATGGAGCTCCTGGCCTGGCACCGCGGCTGGCAGTGGACCAACAACCGGCTGATCCGCGACCAGCTCTGGCCCGTGCTGAAGGCCTGGAGTCAGGCCGTCCAGGCGGCCAAGGCCGCCAAGGCTGCCGAGGCCGCCGGCCCCGTCCGGCGGCGACCGGCGACGACCGACCGCTGCGCCGACACCCCTGCCGATGCCTCCGCCTGTGCGGTCATGAAACTCATCGGTGAGTCCGACGCAGACCGGACACGATTTGACTTTCCACCTTTGATCTCAGCCTGGTCTGTCTACCAGCTTTCCTCATTTGATCCCTTCCCTACTGCTTGTCCTTCCCTTTGATCTCAGCCTGGTCAGTCTACCAGCTTCCCTCCTTGGATTTCTTCCCTACTGCTTGCCCTTCCCTTTGATCTCAACCTGGTCTGTCTACCAGCTTTCCTCCTTTGATCCCTTCCCTACTGCTTGTCCTTCCCTTTGATCTCAGCCTGGTCAGTCTACCAGCTTCCCTCCTTTCATCCCTTCCCTACTCCTTGCCCTTCCCTTTGATCTCACCCTGGTCTGTCTACCAGCTTTCCTCCTTTGATCCCTTCCCTACTGCTTGCCCTTCCCTTTGATCTCACCCTGGTCTGTCCACCAGCTTTCCTCCTTTGATCCCTTCCCTGCTGCTTGCCCTTCCCTTTGATCTCTCCCTGGTCTGTCTACCAGCTTTCCTCCTTTGATTCCTTCCCTATACTGCTTGCCCTTCCCTTTGATCTCACCCTGGTCTGTTTATCAGCTTTCCTCCTTTGATCCCTTCCCTACTGCTTGCCCTTCCCTTTGATCTCTCCCTGGTCTGTCTACCAGCTTTCCTCCTCTGATCCCTTCCCTACTGCTTGCCCTTCCCTTTGATCTCTCCCTGGTCTGTCTACCAGCTTTCCTCCTCTGATCCCTTCCCTACTGCTTGCCCTTCCCTTTGATCTCAGCCTGGTCTGTTTACCAGCTTTCCTCCTTGGATTTCTTCCCTACTGCTTGCCCTTCCCTTTGATCTCAACCTGGTCTGTCTACCAGCTTTCCTCCTTTGATCCCTTCCCTACTGCTTGTCCTTCCCTTTGATCTCAGCCTGGTCAGTCTACCAGCTTCCCTCCTTTCATCCCTTCCCTACTCCTTGCCCTTCCCTTTGATCTCACCCTGGTCTGTCTACCAGCTTTCCTCCTTTGATCCCTTCCCTACTGCTTGTCCTTCCCTTTGATCTCAGCCTGGTCAGTCTACCAGCTTTCCTTCTTTCATCCCTTCCCTACTGCTTGCCCTTCCCATTGATCTCACCCTGGTCTGTCTACCAGCTTTCCTCCTTTGATCCCTTCCCTACTGCTTGTCCTTCCCTTTGATCTCTCCCTGGTCTGTCTACCAGCTTTCCTCCTTTCATCCCTTCCCTACTGCTTGCCCTTCCCTTTGATCTCAGCCTGGTCAGTCTACCAGCTTTCCATCTTGGATCCCTTCCCTACTGCTTGCCCTTCCCTTTGATCTCACCCTGGTCTGTTTACCAGCTTTCCTCCTTTGATCCCTTCCCTATACTGCTTGCCCTTCCCTTTGATCTCAGCCTGGTCTGTCTACCAGCTTTCCTCCTTTGATCCCTTCCCTACTGCTTGCCCTTCCCTTTGATCTCACCCTGGTCTGTCTACCAGCTTCCCTCCTTTGATCCCTTTCCTACTGCTTGCCCTTCCCTTTGATCTCACCCTGGTCTGTCTACCAGCTTTCCTCCTTTGATCCCTGCCCTACTGCTTGCCCTTCCCTTTGATCTCAGCCCGGTCTGTCCACCAGCTTTCCTCCTTTGATCCCTTCCCTACTCCCCGCCCTTCCCAGTGACCGCACCGTCCACTAAATAAGCACACACCGCTATGAATGTTAACTTTAGCAATGGTGCGTGGATCTGTCTAGGTTGTGTGTCGTCCATTGGTCTGGATGCCGGCAAGGAGTCTGTGTTTGAGCTCCTGAAGATGTTAGCAGCCGTCCTGCAGCAACCCTCCAGCAGTGGTGAGTCCTAT
This sequence comes from Luidia sarsii, assembly GCA_949987565.1. Taxonomy (NCBI): domain Eukaryota; kingdom Metazoa; phylum Echinodermata; class Asteroidea; order Paxillosida; family Luidiidae; genus Luidia; species Luidia sarsii. The sequence continues at coordinate 13,421,066 of OX465116.1, forward strand.
GCCTCCTCTGTCCACTCTCTGGCTGTGCACATTGTGCTTGGCATTTTTTTTTTTCAAGACAAAAAAGGTTTAGCCGTGAGAAAATGTGGATGAAGCGTCTTCGGACTATTCAGCCACATGGTCTCAACATCCAGGAGGATAATGACTAACACCATGCAGCTTTCTGATAATCCTTCTTTTTGTGTTCACTTCTCCACACTTCTCTCTTTGATCTTTCCCCCTCTTCTCACTCTTCCCTACCCTACTCCTTGCCCTTCCCTTTTGATCTCTCCCTACCAGCTTTCCTCTTTGTCCTTTGTTTCTCATCCGTGTCCTATTCACTCTCTTCCCCCTGCCTTCGTGTACATGCATCTGTTTTGTCCTTGTCACTCTGCCTTTGAGAAAGGTCCTGCTAGGATCGAAACGTCAGGCCCACTAAATTTTAGATTTACTTTTTGGTAATTTTAGTCAGTAAGCAGTTTGCAACATTTTTGTATATCACAATAAAGGTCCTGTTAGAATTGAAAGATCAGGTGCCAATACCATAGAGCTGCTTTAGCGCCAACATTTGCTTAACTTAAAATTGAGTGGGCCTGACGTTTCGATCCTAGCAGGACCTTTCTCGAAGGCAGAGTGACAAGGACAACACAGATACATGTACACGAAGGAAGGGGGGAAGAGAGTGAATAGGACACGGATGAGAAACAAAGGACAAAGAGTAAAGCTGTTAGGGTGAGATCAAAGGGAAGGGCAAGGAGTAGGGTAGGGATTAGTGAGAAGAGGGGGAAAGATCAAAGAGAGAAGTGTGAAGGAGTGAACACAAAAGAAGGATTATCAGAAAGCTGCATGGTGTTAGTCATTACCCTCCTGGATGTTGAGACCATGTGGTTGAATAGTCCGAAGACGCTTCATCCACATTTTCTCACGGCTTAGACGGACAGCATTACTACGGTGACCAAGGGATTCATCAACATTTGCACAAAAGGTCATGATTCGCAGGATCACCTTGCCAACCCCAACTTTGCTTTGGTTTCATGCCAAGTATATAAAGTGAGGAATACAAGTCAAAAGCAACTGACTTCACATCGTGGTGCGGTTTGTAATCCTTCTTGCACAAGGAAGATTTTCACGCTAGAGCAGCTCGATGAAAGTGAAGCCTGGCCCTCTGAATTTATTTTCTAGACTTTCAGTACGGTTAGAAGAGAAGTAAGTCAGCAAGATATCTGCATTCCTCCCAAGTCATTTCATTTTTGGAACCATTTAAAAAAAAAAAAAAAAAAAAAAAAAAATGGTCATGTTTTTCATCTTTCAGTTCCGCGGACTGTACAGACCTTCACAGCAGAGGCCATTCTGTGCTTGTCGCCTAGCAACCCGCCCTTTGCCAGGGACGTCCTGCAGCGCTGGCGGGACGATGGCGCGCCGGCCGCTGCGCTGCCCTTTAGTGTCCAGGCCAAGCTGCGGGTGCTGTCCAAAGTTGCGGGGGCCTTGCAGGGCGGCGAAAGAGGGGAGGCGTCTTCGGCGTCTTCGGTGTCTTCGCGGACAAGTGGACAAGTGCTTTCGAGCGTAGCGACTGCATGAGAGTGCACCTCCAGAGGGGGCCCTAGCTGACCCCCGTTTTCGTTTCGATGACACCGATCCGGTAGGCCAAGCCCACCGTAGCAACCAACGGCCAAGCAACCGTGCCCAGCGTGTCACGATCGCCCACACGCCGCGCGCGCGTCCACTGCACGCCCCGCAAACCACCGACAGCACTTCTCCCCGTTGCACTTCGGTTTTGGAAAAGGCCAAAAAATGTACATTTCCGCGATTTAAGGTCCCACAATTTGCCGCCATTTTGTCCGACATAAAGTCTGACATTTTGTATTCTGTACTCACTTTCCGTTGCGTTTGACATTTTCATTGTCAGAACGACAATGAAAATATAAACACCGCTTGACCATGGCTAAGGATAAAACTCGGGTTTTCTAAGGAATTGCCTGGAACATACGAGACAAAAGTAAACGCAACGGAAAGTGAGTACAGAATACAAAATGTCGAAATTTATGTCGGACAAAATGGCGGCAAATTGTCGGACCGTAAATCGCGCGTTGTGATCGGTCAGTTTGTCGAGGGGCATGGCCTACTGGATGGTTGTATAGGTGATTGGTAACAACTTTTGGGGTTTGCGTACCAGCGCTCTTACCATCTGGGGGGAGGGGCCATTTCATAGAGCTGCCAAAGCAACGAAATTTGCTGAAGCGTGAAAAAAAGTCACGATTCATAGGGTCGGCTAGCCAACCAGTGCTCCACTTTTTGCTTCATGCTACGTGGAGAATGGTCGGAGACAAGTCGGAAGCCACAGAGATTGCATCCTTATGTGGTTTGGAATCCTGTTTTACACGAGGATGACTTTTCAAGCTGAGTGGATTTTCCACGCTGCAGCGTTTCCGTGAAATTGAGGCCCGAGGTTATCCAGCTCTTAGATGGCAGCCTTCCTCGAGCCACGATTTTAGTTGAAAGCCCTACACAACATTGGTGAGATCGAAAAACAGAAAAGTCCACAGATTTACGTGAAACTTATACAGTTTGAGGAAGGTTATATTAGAAACCTCTCACTGAAATATTTCTGCCTAAAATGTTGTATTTTGGGAGAAATGAGTAAAAGAAGTAGTTTACGTCTCACCGAGATCTAAACTATTTTTTTGGAACAGTACGGCGTTGAATGCTGCATTTTCGCGAAACAAATGAAGCGGTTTTCACAATTTTTCTCGAGACTCAGTTGGCGGATTGACCTGAAATTTTCACAGGCGTGCTAGTTGATGCATATGTTGGATCAGACAACGTATGAATGCTATTCTTTGACTTCGACCAATGTTGTGTAGGGGCTTTAATACCCTCCTAAACCCGCGTCATACCACCTAGTATTATGTAGACAGTATCCTTTGTCTGGCACAACCACTTGCCAAAGAAATTTGACATACGGTTTTCCCCCCAAATCATGATTTTGTGATGCCTATGTGTGAATAGTGAAGTGCATGTCTCGTACACAGCTGCATACTGATTGTCTTCTGGTTGACACATAATACGTCACAAAATCATGAAAACATTTGTAATTCTAATTTTTTCAACAAGTGGTTGTGCCAGACAATTGGCTATTGTCTACATTTAAAACTAGGTGGTCAGATGAGGGTTTAGGATTTGTTTCCACCCCTTTGTGATGTAGGTATTAAACTAAAATCTTTCCTTCCCAAACAGTCGAGTAGTCTTTGCCGGGGTGGGGGCGCCAGTCAGAAACAATTCAACCATGGACTGCCATATATATATCTCCAGGGATCACGCCCCCCCCCTGCTTTCATTCAGATGCAAACAACCAACGGTTGTAAACCTGGCTACAGAGGTTTAGGAATCACGCAAAGTGGATGGAGCTTCTTTGAAAAAAAAAGTTATATTCAAACAAGTAACTTCATCTTCAAGCAAACAAGCTGATACCCAGAACGCCAACCTTCTAAAGTTTCTAAAGATGTCTATTCAAAACTCAATATTACGAAAAGAAACATCTCAAGTTAAAAAAAAAAAATTATAAAACTTCCTTTCTACAAAATATTTGAAAAAAGAAAAGGAATATTTTTTTTAAAGATTTAATCAATTAGTTCTTTCCATTTGAAAATCAAATATTATTATATTTATTATCCCCATTCACTTATGTTACTACCGATTGTAATTTCAAAAAGCGGTATTAAATCAGAGGCGGTTGTGGTAATTTTTTTGGTTTCGGGTACAGTTAGGCTTGAGCTTAACGTCTTTCCTCACCTCCTGACAAAGCAGTTAACGTGAGGCCAGCGTGCCTGCCGAGTACCAGTCTGTTATCAAACGTGCAAAGCTTTGTGCAATCCTGCACCATGGGAACGGTTGAACGACACCACAGCCATGATTGAAAGCGGCTTTCGACATATGTGACCCGGCACAACGACATGAGGAATATCCCACCAAACCACTTTTTGAGTAAACAACGGCTGAAGTTAAAGTATCTTCACAATTCGATTACAATTTTTTTTTGTGGTATTTTCCGAAATTTTAAATATTAGAGGATATTATATTTTGATATAATTTGAGAGCTAATGGTATACTCTTTCACATCATTAGAAAATCTCAAAATCTCAAAAGTGGGGTTAATCCTCATTATGTTGTGCCGGGTCACATATGGTGATGGAGGGAGGGAGGGAGGGAGGGGCAGACAAGGAGGTTGGGAGGAAGGGAGGCAGGCAGGGAGGCAGGCAGGCAGGCAGGGAGGGGGGGGGGGAAGACGAGGTTGGGAGAGGGAGGGAGGGAAGGAGTGAGGGAGGTGCAGATAGGGAGGTTGGGAGGAAGGGAGGCAGGCAGGGAGGGAGGGAGGCAGGCAGGCAGGGACGGAGGTTGGGAGGGAGGAAGTCAGGGAGGGAGGGGCAGACAAGGAGGTTGGGAGGGGGAGGTAGGTGGGGAGGGCGGGAGAGAAAGAGGCAGGCAGAGAAGGAAGGAGGGAGGCAGGCAGGCAGGAAGTGACCCATAATGTACACCCAGTAACACTCGGGATATCAATATAGGATGTCCCTCATACGAGAAAATAATGGTTTAACACCAAATTTATTGGTATATGCCAACATTCCCCCGATGCAAAATATCTAAAATTAGGAGACTTGATGACGTTTCGATTCTAGCAGCATCTATTTCCAATGTCATGGGAAAGGCCCTGCTAGGATCGGAAAGTCAGGCCCTCCTAATTTTGAATGAAACGAAAATTGTTTGAAAGACGAATTGCCAGCTCATGTTTGAAATTGCTGATAATATTATGCACTGGCCCCCTATGAAACTTAAGTACAAAACGTCCACGAAATCGACCCTTTTACTCAATATTTCATTTATTACAGGTATACATGTAGATATACAGATTTGGGAATAAATAACGAAATATATTGAATAACTTTGATAAAGGCATTAAATTCAGCTTGTCGTTCGCGACTGTAAAATAGTCACATTTATATGAAAGAACCCGAGACCTCTGGTTTTACGTACCACCAGCGCTTCTTCCCATCTGAGCTATCCAGCCCTTAGATGGTGGCCTTCCCTAATAGTCAACTAGTCTTTGGCACACCAGCGCTCTTACCATCTGAGCTATCCAGCCCTTAGATGGTGGCCTTCCCTAATAGTCAACTAGTCTTTGGCACACCAGCGCTCTTACCATCTGAGCTATCCAGCCCTTAGATGGTGGCCTTCCCAAAATAGTCAACTAGTCTTTGGCACACCAGCGCTCTTACCATCTGAGCTATCCAGCCCTTAGATGGTGGCCTTCCCTAATAGTCAACTAGTCTTTGCCGGGGTGGGGGCACCGGGCAGAGGCAAAGCAACCATTTTAACTGCCGTATAATATTTTCAGGGATCACACCCCCGCTTTCATTCAGATGCAAATAACCAATGGTTGTAAACCTGGCTACAGCAGCTCGGGGATCACACAAAGTGTGCAGCATTTTTTTTTTCAATTGAAGTCAAACAAATTAATGAAGAATAAAACTGACAGGTAACCTTCGAACAATTTTGAAGAAAAACTAATATATTGCTGTAATAAGCTTAAATGCACATCTACAATGTAAAAATTTACTTCTCTTAAGCATTACAAGTGATAGAAAAGTATAGGAAAATCCGCTCACTGACACATACGCACTAATAATGTTCTCAAAGGCATTCACCGAGGTGACAGCTAGCCGAGCAATTAATTTTAATTTTTTTTAGTGTAACAGAACATGAACGAGGAATATAGAAACGAGAAATATATGTCTGTTGTGAAAAAGAGCATAGAGCTTTTCCGCTTCTGTTTGTAACAAGTCATAGAATAGCCCCATTCCTACTCCAAAACGCATGTACATATTTTTGTGCACAAAGCCTATGGGACTCGAGTGTGGTATTCAAAAATTCATAAAAAATATAAACAATGGTCCTTCGGTTCCAAACTTTAGATTTGGAATGTCTAGCACGATAGCTAACTACATACCAAATTTCGAGATGATCGGCCAATGCCTTATATGTGTTTTAAAATCACACATTTTGATGACGTCATGATTGCGTAACGACATTTTGGCTCCGGAAGGTGTTTCTAAACCATGTCCCCAATAGATATCAAAGAAAAAATGAAAAAAATCTCGCTCCGTTGGCCAAATATGCTCATTTCAATGTGAAAATCTGAAAAGTTCATGACCTCATAAATATTCATGAGATGACGTCACGGTCAATCGATGGCAATTTTTGGAGACACCTTTTCCCAACTTAGATACAGTGCAAAGTTGAAACCAAACGAACTTGCACTTTTGCTTTTAATGGATTTTGAAATTTGCCCCTTCAAAGCAAGGTCACGTGACACGTGATGACGTCATGATGACATCAAGGTGTTTAGGATCAATTTCAGCATGGGCTTTATGCATTTGCCACGTTTGAAAAAAATCCAAGTCTGTTCAATGACCAAAGTCGTGCTTACAAAACCCCTGTGCATTGTCTATGGGCTTTGGGGGAGAAGAAGAAGAAGACTAAGAAAAAGCCTAACAAAAGATATAGCTTTTCCGCTTCCCTGGAAGCGGCGGAAAAGCTAATAAAGCCGTTTGCAGACACTGCAAAAGGGAGAAGTAGAGTGCAGTAGAGAACACCGCTGCGCACATTGCCTCTGACAGGATGCGAACCAATGCATTAGTATTTAATGGAAGGACATGGGTGATAATACATGTGAGTTGAGGCAATGTGGAAAGTTTACGGTAACATCATCAACTTCATCTCTCCTCTCTTTCCCTCACTCACTCTCTCTCGCCCTTTCTCTCACCTCTCTCTCCCCTCTCTATATATCTCTCTCTTCCCCCTCTCTCCCTCCCTCTCTCTCCCTCTCTCTCTTGCCGTCTCTCTTCCCTTTCTATATAATATCTCTCTCCCTCCCCTCTCTTCTTCTCTCTCCCTCTCTCTTGCCCTCTCTCTCCCCTCTCTCTCTATATCTCTCTCCCCCTCTCCCTCTCTCTCATTCTCTCCCCCTCTCTCTTGCTCCATCCCCCTCTCTCCCTCTCTCTTCCCCCCTCTCTCTCGAGCCCTCGAGCCTAAGCCCAAGCACGAGCCTAAGCCCAAGCACGAGCCCTCGAGCCTAAGCCCAAGCACGAGCCTAAGCCCAAGCACGAGCCCCTGAGTCTAAGCCCAAGCACGAGCCCCTGAGTCTAAGCCCGAGCACGAGCCCCGAGCCAAGCCCGAGCACGAGCCTAAGCCGGAGCACGAGCCCCTGAGTCTAAGCCCAAGCACGAGCCCCGAGCCTAAGCCCGAGCACGAGCCTAAGCCGGAGCACGAGCCCCTGAGTCTAAGCCCGAGCATGAGCCCCCGAGCCTAAGCCCAAGCACGAGCCCCCGAGCCTAAGCCCGAGCACGAGCCCCTGAGCCTAAGCCCAAGCACGAGCCTAAGCCCAAGCACGAGCCCTCGAGCCTAAGCCCAAGCACGAGCCTAAGCCCAAGCACGAGCCCCTGAGTCTAAGCCCAAGCACGAGCCCCTGAGTCTAAGCCCAAGCACGAGCCCCGAGCCTAAGCCCGAGCACGAGCCTAAGCCGGAGCACGAGCCCCTGAGTCTAAGCCCGAGCATGAGCCCCCGAGCCTAAGCCCAAGCACGAGCCCCCGAGCCTAAGCCCAAGCACGAGCCCCTGAGCCTAAGCCCAAGCACGAGCCCCCGAGCCTAAGCCCGAGCACGAGCCACCGAGCCTAAGCCGGAGCACGAGCCCCTGAGCCTAAGCCCAAGCACGAGCCCCCGAGCCTAAGCCCAAGCACGAGCCCCTGAGCCTAAGCCCAAGCACGAGCCCCCGAGCCTAAGCCCAAGCACGAGCCCCCGAGCCTAAGCCCAAGCACGAGCCCCCGAGCCTAAGCCCGAGCACGAGCCACCGAGCCTAAGCCCAAGCACGAGCCCCCGAGCCTAAGCCCGAGCACGAGCCCCTGAGCCTAAGCCCAAGCACGAGCCCCCGAGCCTAAGCCCGAGCACGAGCCACCGAGCCTAAGCCCAAGCACGAGCCCCCGAGCCTAAGCCCAAGCACGAGCCCCTGAGCCTAAGCCCAAGCACGAGCCACCGAGCCTAAGCCCAAGCACGAGCCCCTGAGCCTAAGCCCGAGCACGAGCCCCTGAGCCTAAGCCCAAGCACGAGCCCCCGAGCCTAAGCCCAAGCACGAGCCCCTGAGCCTAAGCCCAAGCACGAGCCCCTGAGCCTAAGCCCAAGCACGAGCCCCTGAGCCTAAGCCCAAGCACGAGCCACCGAGCCTAAGCCTAAGCACGAGCCTAAGCCCGAGCACGAGCCCCCGAGCCTAAGCCTAAGCCCGAGCCCACGAGCCTAAGCCCGAGCTTGAAACCGAGCCTGTAAGCCTACAGTTGTGTAAAGGCATGTACCAGTGCCGGGGGTTTACAAGGCAGTATTGTCATCACGACTCGAGACCACGTCGGCCTTGTCGTGCTGACCAATCGGGGGCTCGGACTCCGAGGGGAGCGTGGTGATGGTGCTCAGCCGATTGTCGCTGTCCCTCTTACCGTTGGATAACGTCTTCGTCTGCTGTTTCTGCTGCTGGGAGCGCCGCTGCTGCGAACAGATGTCGGTGAGGGTGTAGAGGTACGGGTTGAGGGAGGAGTTGATGGGCAGGATGAAGACCACGATCCAGGCGTACATCTCGCCGGGGATCCGCACCAGCCGGGCCTGGGAGAGGATGCCCATCAGGATGACGGGCACCCAGCAGATGAAGTCCGTGGCCACGATGGCGGCCATGCGGACGGCCATCCGCACCTCGTCGTCCCGCTTGCGGTGGCGCCGGACGGCCGTCACGGAGGCGCGGACCCGCACGAAGATAGCCACGTAGCAGAGCAGGATGACGCCGAAGCAGAGGAGGTTGACGCCCAGGAAAAGGGCGATGGAGAAGAACCACGACGCCCGCGTGTCCACCGGCACCGGGATGTCCACCGTGATGCTGACTCCGCCGGCCGCCTCTATGGTCTGCTCCACCGTCTCGTACGCGGTGACCTTGGTCATCAGCGGGAGCCCGATGCAGACGTCCGACAGGCCGTACAGCTCCGAGGAGGCGTCCGTGGCCAGGAGGGTCGGCACCAGGGCCACCACGGCCGTGACCAGCCACACGGCCAGCGCGGCCGTCCGGGCCGAGCCGGGCCGGAGCCGGAGGCGGCCGAAGGGAAAGACGATGGAGAGGAAGCGGTCCACGCTGATCAGCGTCAGGAAGAAGACGCTGGCCTCGCTGGCCACGATGGACAGGAAGCCGGCCAGCTGGCAGACGGCGCTCGACCGCCACTCGTCCGACTTCCTGAAGTAGCTCTTGCCGTAGTGCACGTCGGCCCCGGCGATGATCAGCATGTACAGCCCCATGAACGAGTCGGACACGGCCAGGTTGAGCACCAGGAAGGAATGGACCACCCGGCTGGGACGGCCCTCCGTCTTCTCGCGGCCCCGCCACACCATGACGAAGATGTTGCCCACCAGGGCGCTGATACCCAGGATCCACATGAAGACCTTCAGCACCATGTTGGGCATGAGCTCGCTGCACATAAAGAGCGGCGGCTCGGGCTCCAGCGTCTTGCAGTTTGTCCCCTCGGCGAAGAAGCAGCAGATCGTGTGATCGTCCACGTACCTGTCCAAGGTCAACGACAACGTGAATTATTCTGCCGGGCCTCCAAGATCGTGTCGGCCGCTATCTTGCGTGGGCAGTGCAACCGAAAAGATCAGGGCGCCCTCAACGTCCAAGGCCCAATTACATAAAGCCGCCTATTAGGCTGGTTCCCGTTCCCTACATGGTCTCCAGACGTCTCACGTCCTCCTACATTTCGGAGGACGTGAGACGACTGGAGACCATGTAGGGAACGGGAACCAGCCTAGCCGCCTATGAGCAAGACAACCGGCATTGAAACCACAATAATTAATGTAGGGGAATTCGAGGGTTCAGCTACGGGGGTTGTCCAGTGTAGGCAGGGACAGGGGAGGTGGAGTGGTCCACCAGGACACGGTGACGAACGTAGGGAAAGGTGATGCCTACCAGCCGGCACATCGACAGCCACTGGTCAGTCTACACCGCGGCCAAAACACCGGACCACTGATAAAACCTGAGCCACCACATTAACAACACACAGTTTTTCATGTGGGAGGATAAGGGCCATGCACTAGGACATCCCACAGCGGGGTTTTTGTGGTGACCTGTGGTATGTGAGCCTACATCCCTGTGGGCACTGTGGTAAATTGCAGTATACAGTGTGTGTCCTGTGCGGGAGGTGCAAAGCGTCAGGGTTATTAATACAATATTGCCAGTCATATTTCACTTAATTGATGCTTACTGTACTCAACGTGTATTCCAATCATCGGTGATTAGCAAGAAATACAAATGGAAGTTAGGCTTGCAACCTGATTTTATTCAGCGAAGCTTTTCATGCTCTAGCATTTTTTTTGCTGCTTAAAGCCCCTACACAACATTGGTCGAGGTCAAAGAATAGCATCCATACGTTGTCCGATCCAACATATGCATGAAGTAGCACACCTGTGAAAATTTCTGCTCAATCCGCCAACCGAGTCTCGAGAAAATCGTGAAAACCACTTCATTTGTTTCGCGAAAATGAGCATTCAACGCCGTACTGTTCCGAAAAATAGTTTAGATCTCGGTGAGACGTAAACGATTTTACTCGTTTCTCCCAAAATTCGACATTTTAGGCAGAAATATTTCAGTGAGAGGTTTTTACTATAACCATCTTCAAACTGTATAGGCCTAAGTTTCATGTAAATCTGTGAAGATTTCTGTTTTTCGGTGTTTAATACTACCAATGTTGTGTAGGGGCTTTAAGCGGGTCCATGAAGGCATCCAATATTGGAATACAAATCAGATACAGGAAGCATCAAGGGAAATTTGATTGCAATCTCGTTTTAACCGGGAAGAAATTTCTTGCTTAACAGTATTTTCCCCCTTAAAGCCCCTACACAACATTGGTAAGATCGAAAAACAGAAAATGTTCACAGATTTACATGAAACTTATACAGTTTGAAGATGGTTATTGTAGAAACCTCGCACTGAAATATTTCTGCCTAAAATGTTGTATTTTGGGAGAAAAGAGTAAAAGAAATCGTTTACGTCTCACCGAGATCTAAACTATTTTTCGGAACAGTACGGCGTTGAATGCTGCATTTTCGCGAAACAAATGAAGCGGTTTTCACGATTGTCTCGAGACTCGGTTGGCGGATTGAGCTGAAATTTTCACAGGTGTGCTATTTCATGCATATGTTGGATCAGACAACGTATGGATGCTATTCTTTGACCTCGACCAATGTTGTGTAGGGGCTTTAAGCAGCTCGATGAATAGTCATGCAACTCTTTGAATATTCACAAGGATTTCATGAATAATAAAATAAGCATAATCTACTCATTAACACTGCTTGTCGTTGCTTGTAAACGAAAAATGGATTGAGTTTTTCTCTCTTAGGTCTCTTGTCAAAAAGATGATCGGTTCAGTGCCGGTTGAATTCATCCGACCGATGAAATTTCCCCCAGTAGAAAGCCGATTGTTCTGGACTTTGGGGTGAAAATACACGATGGCTATCCGGTGGAAACGACATCGGACGGGTCATATCATCCGATACCCAACCGATGATCTTTTCGACGAGAGACTATACTCACAATTCCTTCACATTGTCGAGCCCATCGAAGGCGCCTTGCTCAATGGTGATGGGATCCAGGCCCTTGATATTCCTGACGATGATTCTACAAGGGAGGAAGACAGAGAATCGTCACACAAGCCCTGAAAGATTGGACGCAGCACTGTGGAAGGTTTCAGCCCTATGGGCACAAACACACAGGCAGGGCGAGTGGGAATGCCGTTGGAACGAAAACAATCTTGGCATATTATTCCCGGAGCAGTCTGTAAAGTCTGGCTGTATTCTGACAGAATTCTGCATGCTCCCACTGTGATCCAACTATACATTCGAGCTGCAACTGGAAGCTACTGCACAGTCAGGAACAATTGAAGCGGTTCGAAGCACATTCTAAGTCTGTGAGCCTCATTTAAAATGTCGTCATTTCGCCCGGTTCTGCTTGATTCCTGCAGAGTAGAAATAAGTGTGACGTGTCATTCACGGTGACACAGGGACATGGTGCTCTGGCATGGATAAGACACACTCCTTCTCAAAGGAGATGTAGTCACATGGTGTCACCACACGTGTTGCCACTTAGCTCTGCCATCGCTAAACGTTGGCATCGTCCACGTTTTAACATGTATTCCAAAAAAGAGAAGACGGGGCTGTATACTCACAGAGTCTCCAGCTGTTGCAGTCCCTCGAATGCCGACTGACGGATGGTCTCTAGGGGCACGTCAAAGATTGTGCTGTTATAGGGAGAGAGAAAGAGAGAGAGAGAGAGAGAGAGAGAGAGAGAGAGAGAGAGAGAGAGAGAGAGAGAGAGAGAGAGAGAGAGAGAGAGAGAGAGAGAGAGAGAGAGAGAGAGAAAGAGAGAGAGAGAGAAAGAGAGAGAGAGAGAAAGAGAGGGAGGGAGAGAGAGAGAGAGAGAAAGAGAGAGAGGGAGGGAGAGAGAGAGAGAAAGAGAGAGAGGGAGAGAGAGAGAGGGGGGAGAGAGAGATAGAGAGGGGGCGAGAGAGATAGAGAGGGAGAGAGAGAGAGGGGGGAGAGATAGAGAGGGAGAGAGAGAGAGAGGGGGGAGAGAGATAGAGAGGGGGGAGAGAGAGATAGAGAGGGGGCGAGAGAGATAGAGAGGGAGAGAGAGAGAGAGGGAGAGAGAGAGAGAGAGGGAGAGAGAGAGAGGGACAGAGAGATTCAGTCGCTTATGACACATTTGTTCTCTTGATGAAGTATAGCGCGTAACGAAATTCTGTCACAGCGTATCTTACATTCAGTATGATACGAACCCCCTGTACAGTGCTAAACTATTATGTATTTATTGATAAACAATAGAATTCCTAACCGACAAACAACAAATTTTCGATCACCTAATTGGATTTCCTTGGGTGAAATTATAATCAACATCTGTATGTATTTAAACAATGTCAGCCTAGCTGTAATTCCAATGGTGGGTCCATGACCTTACATCCTAACTGTGTTCGAACCAACCAAAATGCAAATATACAAGTCAAGGGTCTCCATCTCTCATTACTTACATCCCGCGTAGATTGGTTAGCTCTGCCATTCTGGAGCTTTCCAGCACAGTCAGGGGTGTATTAGACAGGTCCCTGGTGGTATAGGATGCGATGAAATCACCAAGAAGCTAGTCAATTGATGATTGGTTAGTTTGAAGCCAAACGAGTGTCCAGTCCAAAGCATCCCCAACATCCTTCCCATCCTCCTCCTCTTCATCTTCATCTTCATCACCCTCATCTTCCTCATTCTTCCCATCCACCTCATCTTCTTCATCCTCAAGATAGATCCTCCTCATCCTACCCGACCTCTTCATCCTCCTCCCCCTCATCCTTTCCTTATCCTCCTTCCATTCTCTCCATCCTCCATGCGTCCTCGTCTATCATCCTCATTCTCCCCAAACTCCTCATCCTCCTCATTCTACTCATCCTCCTCATCCTCCTCATCCTACTCATCCTCCTCATCCTCCTCATCCTACTCATCCTACTCATCCTCATCATTCTACTCATCCTCCTCATCCTCCTCATCCTCCTCATCCTCCTCATCCTCCTCATTCTACTCACCCTACTCATCCTTCTCATCCCCCTCATCCTACTCATCCTCCTCATCCTACTCATCCTCCTCACCCTACTCATCCTCCTCATTCTACTCACCCTACTCATCCTTCTCATCCCCCTCATCCTACTCATCCTCCTCATCCTACTCATCCTCCTCATCCTACTCATCCTCCTCATTCTACTCACCCTACTCATCCTTCTCATCCCCCTCATCCTACTCATCCTCCTCATCCTACTCATCCTCCTCACCCTACTCATCCTCCTCATTCTACTTATCCTCCCATCCTCCTCATCCTACTCATTCTCCTCATCCTACTCATCCTCCTCATTTTACTTATCCTCCCATCCTCCCTGTCCTCCTCATCCCGCTCATCCTCCCCAACCTCTTGACATACTCCTCGTCCTGCTCATCCCACTCTTCCTCCTGCTCCCCATCCTCCTCATCGCCCCTCGACCTCTTCATCGTCATCATCACCACCCTCCTACTCACAGCCACAGGAGGTTGTCCAGGCCGTCAAATGTGAGCATCTCAACCACGGAGATATTGCTGTTCCTCAAAGACCTACACACGCCAGAATTGAGACCAGACAAAGACATTTGCTGCGTTAAAGGCGATTCAAAAAGAAAACAAAATCCCAAACAAAACCTTCTCTCCTAAATTGGGGAGCATCTAGTCTATCAGTCTAGTCGAGTTAAAACTTGGAGCTGTCACAATTGAGTGCACCTATGTTGAAGCTTCAGTCGTCTTGCCTCACCAGTCAACCCCATCTTCCCTGCTTGCCCCTCCCATCTGCTCAGACTCTGGCAGTCTCCCGATGGAAACAGACGCTCGAGTCGAGTAGAGTTGACCCGTCCCTGTGACTATGAAGTCAAGCCAAGTCATTTTCATGGTGTTTTCACCAGTCGTCTCCAATGCCACATTCTTGGTGGTAAATGGCTAGAGGCAATTTAGAAGTATCTGGGAGTGACAGTTACAAGGACACCATACAGTACCTCTATTGGGGCTGGTGGTCCCTACTGGTAATTGAATTAGCCATCCCTCAAGGCTGGAGCTTGCCACCCTAGATATTCACGGGTTTATTTCACGGTCTTTGTAGTGACCTGAAGATGTCCTTATCAGGTCAGAGAGGCAATTAAGTTCACGGTGACTTCACTGTAAAATGCACCGTGAAATCACAGTGACTTTTAGTGTCACGGAGAAATGACATTTTCACCCCTTTTTCACGGTTTAGATGTTCATAGTGAAATTTGACGGTTGTCTTTTTTGCCCCAATGGCCGCCCATATATGCGCCGTGCTGTTGCCTGCTTGGAGTGTGAGATAGTACGGGAGAGGGGGGGGGAGACTCACAGCACTTTCAGGTTCTCCAGACTCTTGAACGTGCCCTCCTTCAGCTGGGTGATGTTCACTCCGGCGAGGTGGCTGCAGGTTACCAACAAAAAACAAAACACCCAGCAACAACCGGTATTGAGATTTATCTGCCGGGTACCGGTTAAGACTGCCAACTGGCCCACGCCGCATGTCTTCACTGGTCCCCAAAGAGCATGGTGCTCAATAAGACCACGTCAGAATACACTGGCTATGGCTGGAAAAGTACACACATGTTATTGGGTATAACCTGTTGTCAGTAGCTGCCGACTCCCATTAATTAACTAGTGTGCAAATTAAATTCAGAGCCAATTCCTTCTGAGATGTCCTTGCTTCTAAAGACGAGGAAGCACGACAAAATTGATGGCTGCATTTTTTTTTAATCCTTGGCTTTTAAGGGTATGGTTTCAAACAGCAGGTTGAAGAGCAGTCATTCTGCTTCGACTTCTCAAATGCGGAGACGACCTTCCAATGGGTGGAGACAATTTCATCTGTCATTTGGCCACAGGGGTAAATGATATACACAATACCCGGCATACGGGTTTTCACGACTGTTACTGGTAATTGCATACAAGAGAGTAAGACTAAGAAGCCAGAGCCAGAGCCAGAGCCAGAGCCAGAGCCAGAGCCAGAGCCAGAGCCATGCAGAGCCAGAGCCAGAGCCAGAGCCAGAGCCAGAGCCAGAGCCAGAGCCAGAGCCAGAGCCAGAGCCAGAGCCAGAGCCAGAGCCAGAGCCAGAGTCAGAGTCAGAGCCAGAGTCAGAGCCAGAGCCAGAGTCAGAGCCAGAGCCAGAGCCAGAGCCAGAGCCAGAGCCAGAGCCAGAGCCAGAGCCAGTGCCAGAGCCAGAGCCAGAGCCAGAGCCAGAGCCAGAGCCAGAGCCAGAGCCAGAGCCAGAGCCATGCAGAGCCAGAGCCAGAGCCAGAGCCAGAGCCAGAGCCAGAGCCAGAGCCAGAGCCAGAGCCAGAGCCAGAGCCAGAGCCAGAGCCAGAGCCAGAGCCAGAGCCAGAGCCAGAGCCAGAGCCAGAGCCAGAGCCAGAGCCAGAGCCAGAGCCTGAGCCAGAGCCAGAGCCAGAGCCAGAGCCAGAGCCAGAGCCAGAGCCATGCAGAGCCAGAGCCAGAGCCAGAGCCAGAGCCAGAGCCAGAGCCATGCAGAGCCAGAGCCAGAGCCAGAGCCAGAGCCAGAGCCAGAGCCAGAGCCAGAGCCAGAGCCAGAGCCAGAGCCAGAGCCAGAGCCAGAGCCAGAGCCAGAGCCAGAGCCAGAGCCAGAGCCAGAGCCAGAGCCAGAGCCAGAGCCAGAGCCAGAGCCAGAGCCAGAGCCAGAGCCAGAGCCAGAGCCAGAGCCAGAGCCAGAGCCAGAGCCAGAGCCATGCATAGCCAGAGCCAGAGCCAGTGCCAGAGCCAGATAAGATTAAAAAGGTAACATACAGGGTGTGGGTCAGCGGGGCTACGTCTAAGATCGTGTCCAGGTCCCAGCCCACTGGGCAGGAGATAGACAGGTCGTCACCCTTGTAACTGCACTCACAGCTGACAGGACACCGCTTGATGTCTGGAGAAGATAGGAGTGGAGAAAACCACTGCAGATATCACTGTATGAATGTTGCAATAAACCAATGATTGTTGGGGAGTGGAGGGCAAGGAATGCATGGGAAGGGAGTGGAGGGGAGGAGAGGACAGGACAGGAGAGGGCAGGGCAGGGCAGGGCAGGGCAGGGCAGGGCAGGCAGGGCAGGGCAGGGCAGGGCAGGGCAGGGCAGGGCAGGACAGGGTAGGGCAGGGCAGGGCAGGGCAGGGCAGGGCAGGGCAGGGCAGGGCAGGGCAGGGCAGGGCAGGGCAGGGCAGGGCAGGGCAGGGCAGGACAGGGCAGGGCAGGGTAGGGTATGGCAGGGCAGGGCAGGGCAGGGTAGGGCAGGGCAGGGCAGGGCAGGGCAGGGCAGGGCAGGGCAGGGCAGGGCAGGGCAGGGCAGGGCAGGACAGGGTAGGGCAGGGCAGGGCAGGGCAGGGCAGGGCAGGGCAGGGCAGGGCAGGGCAGGGCAGGGCAGGACAGGGCAGGGCAGGGCAGGGCAGGGCAGGGCAGGACAGGGTAGGGCAGGGCAGGACAGGGTAGGGCAGGGCAGGACAGGGTAGGGCAGGGCAGGGCAGGGCAGGGCAGGGTATGGCAGGGCAGGGCAGGGCAGGGCAGGGCAGGACAGGGTAGGGTAGGGCAGGGCAGGGTAGGGCAGGGCAGGGCAGGGCAGGGCAGGGCAGGGCAGGGTAGGGCAGGGCAGGGCAGGGCAGGGTAGGGCAGGGCAGGGCAGGGCAGGACAGGGTAGGGCAGGGCAGGACAGGGCAGGGCAGGGCAGGACAGGGCAGGGCAGGGCAGGACAGGGCAGGGCAGGGCAGGGCAGGACAGGGTAGGGCAGGGCAGGACAGGGCAGGGCAGGGCAGGACAGGGTAGGGCAGGGCAGGACAGGGCAGGGCAGGGCAGGACAGGGCAGGGCAGGGCAGGGCAGGGCAGGGTATGGCAGGGCAGGACAGGGCAGGGTAGGGCAGGGCAGGGCAGGACAGGGCAGGGCAGGGCAGGACAGGGCAGGGCAGGGCAGGGCAGGGCAGGGCAGGGCAGGGCAGGGCAGGGCAGGACAGGGTAGGGCAGGGCAGGACAGGGCAGGGCAGGGCAGGGCAGGGCAGGGCAGGGCAGGGCAGGGTAGGGCAGGGCAGGGCAGGGCAGGACAGGGTAGGGCAGGGCAGGACAGGGCAGGGCAGGGCAGGACAGGGCAGGGCAGGGCAGGACAGGGCAGGGCAGGGCAGGACAGGGTAGGGCAGGGCAGGACAGGGCAGGGCAGGGCAGGACAGGGTAGGGCAGGGCAGGACAGGGCAGGGCAGGGCAGGACAGGGCAGGGCAGGGCAGGGCAGGGCAGGGTATGGCAGGGCAGGACAGGGCAGGGTAGGGCAGGGCAGGGCAGGACAGGGCAGGGCAGGGCAGGGCAGGGTAGGGCAGGGCAGGGCAGGGTAGGGCAGGGCAGGGCAGGGCAGGACAGGGTAGGGCAGGGCAGGACAGGGCAGGGCAGGGCAGGACAGGGCAGGGCAGGGCAGGACAGGGCAGGGCAGGGCAGGGCAGGGTATGGCAGGGCAGGGTAGGGCAGGGCAGGGCAGGGCAGGACAGGGCAGGGCAGGGCAGGACAGGGCAGGGCAGGGCAGGGCAGGGCAGGGCAGGGCAGGGCAGGGCAGGACAGGGTAGGGCAGGGCAGGACAGGGCAGGGCAGGGCAGGGCAGGGCAGGGCAGGGTAGGGCAGGGCAGGACAGGGCAGGGCAGGGCAGGACAGGGCAGGGCAGGGCAGGGCAGGGCAGGGCAGGGCAGGGCAGGACAGGGTAGGGCAGGGCAGGACAGGGTAGGGCAGGGCAGGACAGGGCAGGGCAGGACAGGACAGGGCAGGACAGGACAGGACAGGGCAGGACAGGGCAGGGCAGGGCAGGGTAGGGCAGGGCAGGGTAGGGTAGGGCAGGGCAGGGCAGGGCAGGGCAGGACAGGACAGGGCAGGATAGGGCAGGGCAGGGCAGGACAGGGCAGGGTAGGGTATGGCAGGGCAGGGCAGGGCAGGGCAGGGCAGGGCAGGGTATGGCAGGGCAAGGCAGGGCAGGACAGGGTAGGGCAGGGCAGGGCAGGGCAGGGCAGGGCAGGGCAGGGCAGGGCAGGGCAGGGCAGGGCAGGGCAGGGCAGGGCAGGGCAGGACAGGGCAGGGCAGGGCAGGGCAGGGTATGGCAGGGCAGGGCAGGGCAGGACAGGGTAGGGCAGGGCAGGGCAGGGCAGGGCAGGACAGGACAGGGCAGGACAGGACAGGACAGGGCAGGACAGGGCAGGGCAGGGCAGGACAGGGTAGGGCAGGGCAGGGTAGGGTAGGGCAGGGCAGGGCAGGGCAGGGCAGGACAGGACAGGGCAGGACAGGGCAGGGCAGGGCAGGACAGGGCAGGGTAGGGTATGGCAGGGCAGGGCAGGGCAGGGCAGGGCAGGGCAGGGCAGGGTATGGCAGGGCAAGGCAGGGCAAGGCAGGGCAGGACAGGGTAGGGCAGGGCAGGGCAGGGCAGGGCAGGGCAGGGCAGGGCAGGGCAGGGCAGGGCAGGGCAGGGCAGGGCAGGGCAGGGCAGGACAGGGCAGGGCAGGGCAGGGCAGGGTATGGCAGGGCAGGGCAGGGCAGGACAGGGTAGGGCAGGGCAGGGCAGGGCAGGGCAGGACAGGACAGGGCAGGACAGGACAGGACAGGGCAGGACAGGGCAGGGCAGGGCAGGACAGGGTAGGGCAGGGCAGGGTAGGGTAGGGCAGGGCAGGGCAGGGCAGGGCAGGACAGGACAGGGCAGGACAGGGCAGGGCAGGGCAGGACAGGGCAGGGTAGGGTATGGCAGGGCAGGGCAGGGCAGGGCAGGGCAGGGCAGGGCAGGGTATGGCAGGGCAAGGCAGGGCAGGACAGGGTAGGGCAGGGCAGGGCAGGGCAGGGCAGGGCAGGGCAGGGCAGGGCAGGGCAGGGCAGGGCAGGGCAGGGCAGGGCAGGGCAGGGCAGGACAGGGCAGGGCAGGGCAGGGTATGGCAGGGCAGGGCAGGGCAGGACAGGGTAGGGCAGGGCAGGACAGGGAGAACCATTACCGCATTCCAGTTCGTCGTCTCCCTCCGGGCAGTCCATCTCCCCGTCGCAGACCTGCGTCCGCGGGATGCACTGAGACTGGGGGAGGGCGTCCCTGGAGAAGTAGTCTAAGGACGAAGACGAAGGCGGATACGAACTCGACCAGTGAGGGCTGGAGCTGTCGGAAGAAAACATGTCGCTGGACTCGGGAGGAATGGTGTGAGAAGAGTCGCTGCCGTGATAAGGACTGGCGGGGTCAGAAGGGTCGCTATCGGACGGGAGGCCGTCGGAAGGGCTGCCATCGGAAGAGGTGCCGACGTCGGAAGCACCGCCGGCGTCAGAGTCGCCGCCGGCCTCACTCGGGTAACTCGCAGAGGAGGAGCCGGGCGAGGGGGAACTGTCGGACGAGCTCCTCCGTCGGCGGGGCGAGTCTACCTGTGTATAGTTGCTGTTGAAGTTGTTGCACTTGTAGGAGCCGGGGCAGAATACATCGCCTAGTAAAAAAAAACACACCACCCGATCGTGGATTAAAGATCAAAGGAAGAAGAGCCCGAGGAGATAAAGGAATTTATTCTTTTAATAAGAGCGATTCGCCTCTCTATCTCCTCCCGAATCTCACCAGATTGTGATATTTGATATTGACGTCGGAATTTCTTTTCAAATTTATTTCAAACTCAAAATGATGAGCCACCCGAATATAAATAAGGCTTTTTAGGCTCCTCATTTATGGTTCCGAAGTTTGTTCTTATCAATGTGTATCAAATCAATCAATGTGCAAGTAATAGACCCTTCCAGTGTGTCATGTTCAAGTGTGACACCCCTGCCCAACAGTGGACTGAGCCATCCTACCCCCGTCCCATCCCACAGACAGCAGGATGTAGTGGTTCGTGGTCATTTTATGCAATGAGGGTTTGCTCTATCTATACTCGAACTTAGGACTCTTGTCAAAAAGATGATCGGACGATATGACCCGTCCGATGTCGTTTCCACCGGATAGCCATCGTGTATTTCTCACCCCAGAGTCCAGTACAATCGGCTTTCTACCGGGGAAAATGTTATCGGTCGGATGAATTCAACCGGCACTCAACCGATCATCTTTTTGACAAGAGACATTATGCGCGCTGAGCTCTCAGCGCTTATTACTGATGTGGAGTAGGGCAAGCCCTCATTGTGAATAACAATTTCCTCTACGCAAAATATCCTCTTACATTTTGTGGTCATGTTGTCCAGCATTCTACGCCGCTGAATTCAACATTTGACAGTGACTAATGCGTCCTCCATTCTCCTTGCCAACGATCAAAGATTCCACGGTACGTACTGGCATGGTATAAACTCGACATGGTAATCTCCCTCTCCCTCTTCCTCTCCCTCTCACCCCATGTCTCTCTCCCCCCCCTCCCTCTGCCTCTTCCTCTTCCTCTTCCTCTCCCTCTCACCCCAAGTATCTCTCTCTCCCTCTCTCTCCATCTCCCTCTCCCTCTTCCTCTCCCTCTCACCCCATGTCTCTCTCCCCCTCTCCATCTCCCTCTCTCTCTTCCTCTCCCTCTCACCCCATGTCTCTCTCTCTTCCCTCTCCCTCTCACTCTTCCTCTTACTCTTCCTCTTCCTCTCCCTCTCACCCCATGTCTCTCTCTCCCCATCTCCCTCTCCTTTTCCCTCTTCCTCTCCCTCTCACCCATGTCTCTCTCCCCATCTCCCTCTCCCTCTCTCTTCCTCTCCCTCTCACTCAACCGTCTCTCTTTCGCCCTCTCCCTCTCCCCTCCGTCTCCCTCTCACTCTCCCTGTCTCTCACCCCCTCTCCCTCTCTCTCTTCCTCTCCCTCTCACTCCCCCGTCTTTCTCCCTCGCCCTCTCCCTCTCCCCTCACTCTCCCTGTCTCTTTCCTCCTCTCCCTCTCGCCTTCCCCCTCTCATTCTCTCTCTCTCTCTCTCTCTCTCTCTCTCAAATTCACAAGTTGTGAGTTGGAGGGTCCTACTCCTAGCATCAGGGGAAAGAAAGAGAGAAATCTTACTGCAGTAGCTTTCGTCCAAGTAGGTCAGGACGCAGTCCACGTAGCCGTTACAGAGTGCCGTAGACACAATGCACATGCCTCCTTCGCAGTGGAACTCATCGCCCCTGCAAAGACCTGGTTGGCGAACGAGAACGAGGTTAACATGACTGCTCGGAGTCAGAGCACCCGAAGGCAAAGCTTTCCCAGTGGGGGAGGGTGGGGGGGGGGGGGGGTGGTTAACACACCTCACTTTCAGCTGCGTAATGTCCAGTTCCTACCACATCCAATCCATTTCCAGCCAAGCGTTGCAATTCAGACGGGTTGTCGGTAGTGCATGTGCAATATGGGACATTAGGCTGTGATAATGGTTAGCGGAGTTGGGCTGTGTTTTTCGTGAGAACTATTATGCTGGGCATTACACACAAGGACAGGAAAGCCGATGGAGGTACAGGGTAGGGCTGGGCCAACGAGACGGGTACCCGAAACCCGAACGAGGTCAACGGGTACCCGAAACCCGAACGAGGTCAACGGGTACCCGAAACCCGAACGAGGTCAACGGGTACCCGAAACCCGAACGAGGTAAAAAAAAAGGGGTACCCGAAACCCGAATGAGGTAAACGGGTACCCAAAACCCGAACGAGATAAACGGGTACCCAAAACACGAACGTGGTAAACGGGTACCCGAAACCCGAATGAGGTAAACGGGTACCCGAAACCCGAACGAGGTAAACGGGTACCCGAAACCCGAATGAGGTGAACGGGTACCCGGTTCTATTTTGCACTCTCCGAAGTTAAATAATGACGCATTTGCATTGATTACGTTAACTCACCCTTAAAAACTCCAGTAATTTTTCTAGGTATAAGAAATTCGGTTGAATTTGCAGCGAACGGAAAGCTGCTATTTTCGAGAAAAGAAGACATTGTGTATGGATCCTCCGCGGACGATCGTTGGAACAAAGGTCCCCTTTTTTTTTTTAAATACCGCCCTCTATGTCGGTAAAGGTAAAACAAGGTAGCATAATAGCCTTGTTTTCACTGTGGTTGACGGATTGAGCTGATACCTAAGCAGATGTGTTATTTCATTTATATATGAGTATGGATGCGATTCGTTGATCTTCACAAACAAATGGTGTACCCTAACTTAAGCAGGACCAGCAGAAAAGGGTCACCTTTGAACACTGTGTGGCTGGGCCCTTCCGACAACCATCATGAAGGTTAATCTCGGGCCCTTTTTCCAAAAACCGGCTTAGGCTCAGGCTCCGGCTTCATCTCCATTTATTTCATCCATTTCAAAGGACAAGCCATGAACGTGGGAGGCATTTGGCTTCGTTTTTTTTTCTTTCAATGATACGTACTGCGTCTTGTAAAGGAAATCCAAAGCTTCAACTTCAACAAAGAACTCCAGCCTGTTTTTTCAGCTTTGGGATAACAGGGAAGAAGCCGGAGCCGAAGACTAAAGCCGGGTTTCGGGAAGAGGGCCTCGGGATTCGTGTTTTACTCGTCAGATATCTTTAAGTTCTCATAATAGAAAATAATCGACCCAGGATTGGTTTTCTCGCTCGGTCTTAACCCGAGCTGCCCTCGACGGAAGACGGTGGTCCTCTCGATACCATCTCTACATGGGTTTCATCGTTGGGGGTGCTGGGTACTCGATACAAACGAGAGCCACTCACCGCCGATGTCCGTGTCGTTGGTGCCGTTGCTGACTGCGTGGGACACGGTCAGGGAGAAGCCCATGAATACGGTCGACGAGTCCGTCTTCATCTTGACCTTCATGGTGTCCCAGTAGTTCCAGGACACCACGCGCTGGGGCACGCTGCTCCCGGTCAGCCTGAGCAGGGGACGGCGCATGGACTCCAACGTGAGGATCAGGAAGTCGTAGTTGTCCTCCAGGGAGAAGTCATCGATGCGGAGGTAGAGGGGGGCCAGTAGCTCACCGATGATCGTCCAGGTGCAGCTGAGACGGTTGACGTAAGGGTTCGGGTAGCCGGGCGAAGTCAGAGTGACCGGGTCCTCGTAGATGTAGATGATGTCGGCCCCGCAGTCGCCTGGCGATTGAGAGGGAGGAGGAATGGGGAGAACGGGGATGAGTTGGGTGGAAGGTAGACGAGAAGGAAGGAATGAGAGGAAGGAGAAGGAGGGAGGAGTAGAGAGAAGAGAGGAATGAGAGGAAGGAGAAGGAGGGAGGCGTAGAGAGAAGGGAGGAATGGGAGGAAGGAGAAGGAGAGAGGAGTAGAGAGAAGGGAGGAATAGGAGGAAGGAGAGAGGAGTAGAGAGAAGGGAGGAATAGGAGGAAGGAGAAGGAGGGAGGAGTAGAGAGAAGGGAGGAATGAGAGGAAGGAGAAGGAGGGAGGAGTAGAGAGAAGGGAGGAATGAGAGGAAGGAGAAGGAGGGAGGAGTAGAGAGAAGAGAGGAATGAGAGGAAGGAGAAGGAGGGAGGCGTAGAGAGAAGGGAGGAATGGGAGGAAGGAGAAGGAGAGAGGAGTAGAGAGAAGGGAGGAATAGGAGGAAGGAGAGAGGAGTAGAGAGAAGGGAGGAATAGGAGGAAGGAGAAGGAGGGAGGAGTAGAGAGAAGGGAGGAATGAGAGGAAGGAGAAGGAGGGAGGAGTAGAGAGAAGGGAGGAATGAGAGGAACGAGAAGGAGGGAGGAGTAGAGAGAAGGGAGGAATAGGAGGAAGGAGAAAGAGGGAGGAATAGAGAGAAGGGAGGAATAGGAGGAAGGAGAAGAGGGAGGAATAGAGAGAAGGGAGGAATAGGAGGAAGGAGAAGGAGAGGGGAGTAGAGAGAAGGAGGAATGGGAGGAAGGAGAAGGAGGAGGAGTATAGAGAAGGGAGGAATGAGAGGAAGGAGAAGGAGGGAGGAATAGGAGGAAGGAGAAGGAGGGAGGAGTAGAGAGAAGGGAGGAATAGGAGTAAGGAGAAGGAGGGAGGAGTAGAGAAGGGAGGAATAGGAGGAAGGAAAAGGAGGGAGGAGTAGAGAGAAGGGAGGAATAGGAGGAAGGAGAAGGAGGGAGGAGTAGAGAGAAGGGAGGAATGAGAGGAAGGAGAAGGAGGGAGGAGGGAGGAGGGAGGAGGGAGGAGGGAGGAGGGAGGAGGATAGGGAGGAGGGAGGAAGAGAAGGGAGGAGGAGGAGGAGGGTAGAGGGAGGGTAAGGAGGCAGGAGAGTCACGGTGCAGAAGGAGGAAGGCCATGCACCCAACATGACCAAACTGCAAGTCAATGTTTCAAAAGTGGCCAGTGCGCAGTGCACAGCTTACCGCACTTGTTTTCATCGGATCCATCGAGGCAGTGGTCGACCCCATCGCAGACTACACGTGGACCCAGGCACACGACGCCCTGTGACTGATCCGCGCACACAAACCCTAGATCGTCGCAGGAAGCTACAAGAGAACGAACACACACACACACACATACTAGATTTGGTATCCTTGTCGGGACATTGCTTTGCGTCATGCGATCGATCGTAAGTTACGATTGGTTTGGTGACACAGCTAGACTGCAGGTCTGCGCACGAGTGTTGCCCAGACCTACAGTCTCGAGTCCGAGTCCGAGTTCTAGTCCGAGTAATGGAGTCCGAGTCCGAGTCCGAGTCCGAGTTCTAGTCCGAGTCCGAGTCCGAGTCCGAGTCCGAGTCCGAGTCCGAGTCCGAGTCCGAGTCCGAGTCCGAGTCCGAGTCCGAGTCCGAGTCGAGTCCGAGTCCGAGTCGAGTCCGAGTCCGAGTCCGAGTCCGAGTCCTAGTCTTGGAAAATGAGACTCGAGTTTGAGTTCAATGTATAATCATAGCCGTGTCATCAAATACTGGGTAGTAGCACTAAGTAGTAAACACATGAGGCATGGGCCTTCTTAGCTACAGCGTCTCCATCAGATGCACTCAACGGGTGATCATGTTTTACTTGTGTATTTGATTGGTTACTACGACTTAGTACTACCGCCTAGTATGTTTGTTCTTGCACGATCATCACCTCCAGCCGTTCCCTGGGTAACCGTCAGCGAGAAGCCGAATTTTACTACGGACCCGTCGCTGGTGAAGACGGCCCACAGTTTGTTCCCCTTGGACAGGACTCGCGCCTGATCCAGTTCGCCCGACAGCCGGGCGATTCTGGA